>WBNM01045313.1:643971-758256 GCA_013399055.1 Ramphastos sulfuratus | reverse complement strand
TTTGGGTTGGGTTGGGTTTTTTGTGTTTTTTTGTAACTAATGTTTTAGCAGTCTGGCCATTTCTAAAAAAGAGATGGAGGAAAATAAATTATTCTGCTAAACCAGACATTTTTTCCCGAACTGTTTTTCTTGAACCAGTCTGAAATCTTAAGCCTTTCAGGAGGAAACTTGAGAGGGAGAAGAAAAAGGTGCTGTTATAGTGGAGTTAAATCCGCGGACTTGACAATATGCATGGGGTTCTTAGAGCTTGTAAGAGCTGAATGAGGTCTAGGCAAAAAAGTCTCTGTATGTTGTGTCTGAAAAGTGCCAATCTATACTATCAACTTTTTGCATGGCAGACATGAGTTGAGTCCTGAATTGAAGAGTGTAACTGCAGAAAACCAGCAGTATAGCTGGTCACAACAGTGGTTGTTCTCTGACCCACGGAAAAGCGCGGTGTGCAGCCAACCTCACAGAAGGGCATGGTTACTAGTATCAGCTACAAAGTTTTTTTCAGTTTTCCATTTAGGTCAACCCTATATCACTGTCTGAGGAGACAGGGACCATTTATACATCTTTAGAATAAGTTTGTGGAGAGGTTTTACAAGAGATGTATACAGAGCTGAGATCTGTTTTACGACAATCTGCTTTTTAGAAAGATTGCACACTAAATCTAAGTGATTGATTTTGTGGAACATACTGGCTTAGGCCGCATTTCCTCCCAGGATGAAGAAGAGGAGCCAGGATTTTGAATATCCATGTATTTTTGCTGGCTAGCAGAGACATAAATGCATCGCATCTCCTCCTAACCACTTGTTCCTGTACAATAAAAACACTGCCTCTGCCAGTTGCTCCTTTGGTTCACACTGCAGATAGTGATGTGCCTTCAAGGGTAGTGGGCTCAGACTGATGCATGCACCTCATGCCCTGCATACCTCACATACACTTCTCCCTCACTAGCATGCACTTACCCAGAGTAATTAAAGAACTGAGTCTACTGCAGAGTTCATTCCAGCATGTTGAGTTTTCCAGACAGTATGGAAGTATTTGAATACACTCTCACACTCGTTCTGGATTAATTCCTCAACATATTATCCATGGGCTCCTCTTTTTCAAGCTACTGTCTGAAAACACACACAGCCACTGTCTGAAAAACATGAAGAAACCACTCCCAATACAGGCTTGTTCCCCTCAGTGGAAGAGGAGAGGGAAGAAGATAATCCAGACTACCTCAAAAGTACTTTTTTTAAAACAGAGGCTCATTTTTCTAAAACATCTCTTGCCTTGAACATTCCAAACTCTTCTTATCTTACTTTCTGCTAAAGTAAATGTATTGAGCTACTGAAGTCGAGAGTATTATTGGAGTCTGAAGACAGCATAAAAACGGATGGTAATTGGTCCTTCTTATGCTTTTCTATCGCGCTTCCTTGTCAGTGGAGCCAGAAACCTTATCAGAGACCTTGTACTTCTGCAGGTCTCCAGTGACAAATGATTGGCCAGCTACGGAGGTATGACTGAACATTCAAGGTGTCTGCAATCTCTGTGGACATCAGGACCTGTCTAGTTCCTTATGAATCAAGGCCTATTACCATTCCGATTATTAATTTTTCTAACCAGTATAAACCCATAGAAAATCTCAAAATCCTGCTGTGAGCAAAACAGGCGCAACTACAAGAGTTGGGGCTCTCCAGCCTGAAGAAGAGAAGGCTTCAAGGAGACCTTAGAGTAGCCTTCCAGGATCTGAAGGGGGCCTACGGGAAGGCTGGGGAGGGACTATTTACACAGTCTTGCAATGACAGGACAAGGGGTAATAGGTTTAAACTGGAAGAAGGGAGATTTAGACTGGATGTTAGGAGGAAGTTCTTTACAGTGAGGGTGGTGAGGCACTGGAACAGGTTGCCCAGGGAGGTTGTGGCTGCTCCCTCCCTGGAGGTGTTCAAGGCCAGGTTGGATGAGGCCTTGAGTGAGCTGTACTAGTGGGAGGTGTCCCTGCCTATGGCAGGGGGTTGGAACTAGATGATCCTTGAAGTCCCTTCCAACCTTACCAACTCCCCCCCCAAATTGATTACTCCAATTATTCACTTCATTATATGAAACCTAAGGAAAAGATGAAGCACACTAGCTCCTGGCCACCTACCAGCTGCAGCTCAATCATTAGAAATTACAAATTGATGCTGGCTGTTTTGCACTGTTCCATAGGAGGATTTATGTTTTTATATAGCCAGTGCTGATGGAATAAATCAAACTGGGCATGAAAAAGGAATAAAGATTTACTCAGCGTTTGAAAACCTAGCTTCAATGCCTTGTGGATGAATGTAGCAAATATTCTGTAGACATGCAAATATATCACATGTTCCTAACAAAGAAAGCATGGGTAATTTGCCATTAAAGCTGTGACATTTCACCCCAATGCCCTCTCATTCCCAGAAAAGTCCTCTAAGCTGCTGGGAAAAAAACATTACATTCTCTCAGTGCAGAATGAAAGCATACTAAGCTTCACAGTGACCAGCAGACTTTAGAAAAGGACCAGCGATGAGAGTCAGCCTCAACCCCATCCTTCTTTCAAGCTGAATTATGTTGCCCTTGCAAGAGACACTGCTGAAAGGAAACTGAAAAGCAGAAACTGGTTTTGAGTTGCTCCACATTTTGCTTTCTTGAGAGGAATGTGTTTAGTTGAAATCTAACCTAAAAGTTTTTAGGTCCTTAGGTCCATTAGTACTGTAGCACAGCAGACTGCAGAGGTACAAAGACTCTAGAAGAGGAGTGTGTAGGCAGTAGGTGGTGTTGGAAAAGCCTGTCATGTCTCTCCTTGCAGACTCTGGCAGATAGTCACCTGGACCACACAGTGCTTGCTCCATGCAAGGCTTTTCATCAAACATGTTGGCTCTCTGATATTATTTTAGTTTTCACTTCGGGCAAGGGACTGCCCAAGGAAAGAGACCAGACTTAAACAGATCATCTTTCCTCCAAGTTTGCTGCCAGCAGGAACTGAAGTTGGTTTTCATTTGTGTCCTTTTGGCAAACCAGCTCTGTGACTTAACCTAGATTATGTGTTCAGAGCTATGTACAGGATTTTAGTCATTCTGCTTGCACTGCTTGAGCCACCTTGATTGCTCTTGCCCAGGCCTTGTTCAAAAGGTAAAAAAGGTTGCAGATTTCACAAAACTGTCAACATTCCAAAAAAGTCTCCAGGCAGATCAGGGAAAGTAAGGATAACCTCTGTATTTTATTTCCCAAAATATAAAGCAGCTAAGAGTATGGGCAGGCTCTACTGTGTTTTACATTAAGGGACCATTCAGAAGACTTGGTTTCACATAAGACTAGAACCTGAAACATACTGCATCATGCAAGAATTTTGCAATTTCAGACTAGTCATTGCAAATGCATTTCTTTGTCAATGATTCATAGCATGATGTTCCTTGGATGACTTATATTGCATTTCTTGCTTTCAAGTGTGTATATGGTGTGAGTTGAGCTGTGAAGTCAGTCAAATAAATAGTACTTTTCACTTATCTGTTCAAGGGCAATTTGTTGCTGGGATTTATCCATTTTGATCAGGCAGTTTGGCCACAGGGTTCATTTTAAATTCACTCTTTTTAAGTGTTCTCTCTAAATTCACTTGTTTCCAGTCTGAAGTGGGTTTCACTGTATAAGAATGTGAAAATTTGTGGGATCGGATAAGCACAGGACTGAACACAAAGTCATTTGCTGGAATGTTTAGTGAGGACTGAACAGAAAGGGAGTGAGTCCAGGTAAAATTGCTATTAATCCCAAAGTGTATGCACAAAAATCCATGTGTATGACTCATCAGAGAGAGAGACATCCCAGATAAATCCAACTTGCTTGCTGTAAAGTGAAAATTAGGAGAAGTGTCTTGGAAAATAATCTTATAATCATCTTTCTCTTGATGCATCTAGAGCAATCTGACTCCCTCCATCTGCTGAGGCTTTGTGGTAAATGTTGGAAATTCTTCTTCTTTACACTACTAAATTTTACAACCTTCTTGCTCATATAGATGTACCTTAAGTATGTCAAAAGAAAATCTGTGGAGTGCTTAAAGAGCAGGACCTGCCAACATCCAGATCCCTCATTCAGTGTCCTTGCTGAAGAAATCACAGGGATAAAATGACATGAGACAGACTTTCGTACCACTAGATAACAAAAATTTCACACAAAAAGACCACAAGAACATTAGAGATAGCAGCAGATACTGCAGCATGGATTGACTGGAAACCAGTACTGAAAGGAATTTGTCATAACAAACTTGCCCTTGAATAATTGAAGAGAAATGTACTGAAAGAAGAAATAGAGGCATAGATACTTCCTAGGCTCTGTTTTCTGGCCCATTTAAGAAGCAGATGTGCTCAGCACGATACTGAAAGCTGCCTGAATCACCTAGTAATTTCATTGGAGAAAGTTTAGAGTATCTGAGGAGGAAGAGGATAGCTGATTTTGCTACCCCTTGACTGCTCAGTGAATTTGGAAGTTTTGATCCAAATGGACATTTCTTGGCTTTCTGCTGTCAGACACTTTACAACTCAAGAACTGTCAGGACTGGAGAGTAATATCAGAGCTATAGAATCATAGAATTGTTTTGGTTGGGAAAGCCCAAGTCCAACCATTATCTCACTCTAAAAGTCTAGTGCTAAATTATGTCCCTTAGCACCACATCTATGCATCTTTTAAACACCTCCAGGGATGATGATTCAACCATCTTCCTGGGGAGCCTATTCCAGGGACAGGGGAAGAAGTGAGGGATAGGACATGATGTAAGTAAGGAGAAAACTGTCCTGTTTTTTCATGCTTCAGAATCTGCAGTTGACACAATGTGTGTCTTGTCTGAGGACTGCAACATGTTTATTGCCTGGCAATTGAAACAGCTCAAACTACTTACAAAGAAAGGCCACGTACAACAAAGGCGTCCTGTGGTCACAATATACCCAAGTCTTCTCCTCCTCCTTCTCCAACAACATCTCAAATGGAAATTTTCACCAAATCTGGAAGTGTCAGTCTCCAGCGATGCTATTTCTTCATTTGTAAGGCACTGATAAATAAGTAAGGAACTAATAAATACTTTCACTAGGAAAAGCTTTCTGATTCTATACAAAGCCAAAGAGCTTTGTAGGTCCTTCAAAGGACCCACGGACTTGTGGGTATACAGTTTATTTAATTGGTTCCTAACTTGATCCTCCTCAACCAAGGGAAATTCTTCCTTCTTCCAGACTTTCTCTCTTACCTCCAGGGACTGAGAGCCAGCCTTGGCAGTAAAGACTGAAGCAAAGAAAACATTTCAGTAACTTTGTCTTCTCTATATCCTCTGTCACCAGGTCACCATCTCTTTCAGCAGTAATCCCACATTTTGCCTGATGTTCCTTTTCTTGCTAATATACTTGAGAAAGCCCTCTTGTTGTTTTTTTGCATCCTCTTTCAGATTTAATTCCAAGAAGGCCTTAGAATTCCTTATAGCATCTGTACATACTCTGGCACCATTCCTATATTCCTCCCAAGTGGACAGTCCCTCTCTCCACATATTGTAAACTTCATTCTTCCATTTAATTTTTTCCAGAAGCTCCATGCTCATCCATCAGATGAACTGATTCCTCATTTGGGTCTGTCTTTTCTTGAACAAAGTCCTCAGTGAAATATCAGAACTGAAATTACTCTGGGTATTTATATGGAGGCTTATTCTCTTGTTATGGCAGAATATTTAAAAAAAATAATCATCTCATCCAATCAGTCATCTCAGAACAAACTGAAGGAATGTGTAGCATGTGCAGCAAAGGGCAGACTTTGATATTTGTCCCAATAATTAGCTTTGCAACACTACTAAGCGACACTTGTCCCGTAATTTGCTTAGTTTTGACATTATTCCATTTTCCCTTCAGTATCCTTGAGCTGACATTAACAAGATGCACTCCATTAACCTCAATGAAGTCAAGGCCTTCAAAGCTTTTGACAGTATTTTACTTTACTCTGGGCCGTAAATCAGTTTTAATGTCAGGACTGCAAGCACTGTAATCTAAGCCTGAAAAAGTTAAAAGTGTGTTGCAATGCATCTGAAATCTATATGAAATGGGAAGATTTCTTTTTTTTTCCCTTGAAGGAAAGAAAATGTTTTATTGGTTAAGTACTCTGATGTTTCCTTGGAAAGACAGTGGTTTTTCCTTATTTAAAAAAAGAAGAGAGAAAAACAGAAAAATACTGCTAGGAAATACCAACCACTAATTGGTAGATGTAATTCTGCAGCATTAGGGGTGAGATCTTTCTGCAAGAAGCATAGGGATAGTTTTGAGACCAACTTCTTCCTGATAACCCAACCAAATCCCATAGCATGATGCTGCAGAGTATAGAGTCCATCTCCTGACTCCTGCTTCAGAGAAAAGTTTTTTACTCCTTGCACCCATGTCAGAAACTCAGCTCCTGCCACTAAATAGCCAAAATGGCTTTGAAATATTCCTTTAAAGACTGAAGCTGTCAACCTCAGTGCTACTGGATTTCAGGCAACATGTCCCTCTGGTTTCAGTTGTTTTCAAGCAGCCTGAGGTCAGAAACAGTAATTGTGGGTTGCAAGGATAGAAACAGAGAGCAAGACCAGATCCTTGCAGAAAGGAGGCCTTAAATGCGAGAGGAAGTGAAATATCTGGATTCAAATGCATTTTAATTATAATAGTTGGCACCAAAGGACGTCTGAATTATTTTCTTCTCATTTAAAGACTCTATTAGTCCACTGATAATTTAAAAAAAAAAAAAAAAAGATAACAAATGACTTGAAACATCAGCACTAGAAGGTGGAAAGAAATTATTTCCAGCCCTATTTTAGAGTTGCCTGTTCTAAGAAATGTTGTAAAGGATTGGTTTTGATACTTCAGACTGCTAGGGAGGAAACCAAATTAGCATCAGAGAGAAAAATGTGGGGGTTTGCCCAAGTACAATTGATGGATTTAATGTTAACATTATGAAAGCCATGTTATAGATTTTATCTGCCACAGAAACTCAACAGTGGGGACAGATAAAGCATCCAGGGAAATGGCATTGAAAGTATGAACTGGAGTCCAGATGGCTCATCCAAAAGAGACAGTAAGAAATCTTCATGGCAAAAAACAATCCCTGTCTTTGCTGCATTTTTATGAACAGGACTACAGCTGAAAATTAATGCAATTAGCTGGATGACCTCTTTTCAGAGATTTTCTTGTGGCTGGATCAAGGTGCCATTCATAAGAAGAAGCCATCAAGAATTTCATAGCTTATTGAAAAATGGTTCAATGCAATCTGACTAAACTGAGTGTTTCACATTAGTCCTGTGCTCGGCGTGAACCAATTGCATTTCCACTCAAGGGAGTCCTCAGTGTAACGAGGTAGTGAATCTTGATTGGGTTCCTAAGGGATGGGTAACCACATAACACAAAATATCCTTCAAAATAATGAGTTTCTTAAAATGTGGCTCATGAACGTGAATGTCACACTAGGACAAAATTACTTTCCACTACCTGTGGTCACAGAGAACAGGACCTACAATTTAGCTAGGTGTTTCCAGTGATGGCAGCACCCACAGGGTTAAGACATCAGTGATCCCAGAGTTATTTGTAGCCCTAATTAATTTCCCTGTTTTAAGAACTGTCATTTCTCTCCCATAGTCTGACCTGGACAGGCTGGAGAGGTGGGCCCAGGCCAACCTCATGACATTCAACAAGGCCAAGTGTGAGGTCCTGCACCTGGGTAGGCACAATCCCAAGCACAAATATANGAGCTGTACTAGTGGGAGGTGTCCCTGCCCATGGCAGGGGATTGGAACTAGATGATCCTTGAGGTCCTTTCCAACCTTACTATTCTATGATTCTATAAAAAGCCCAGAGTCTAGAGCCCAATCTCTGCTACCCAGAAAAAAAACAACCCTAATTACTTGCCCTCATTTTCCTTCATGTCCCCATCCACTCGTGCTTTGTGCCCCAGTCAGGTGGGCACACAAATGAGACATAGAGGAGACTACTGTAATGAGATCTCATGAGTCTCCTATCCCTGAAGAGCTTTACAGGCATTTTCCCTTCTCCAGGGACTCAAACTCATAATCTCCAAGTGCACTTACCCTCTGCCAGCCTAGGTCCTGGGAACTTGAGCTTATTCCCAAACTCAGATGTTCCAGTTGACAACATTAAGCAGTGGTTGCCAAGCCAATAGGCTAGTGAGGGAGTGAGGTTTATTAAAGCTAAATAATAATTTTAATTGCTAAGTGAATTTTATCTTCACCCTTGAAATAGAACAGATATCATATCTCTGGGTTGGACTTCACACTTGACCTGTTGACTCTTCCAAAAGTAGCATCAATCATTCCTCTAACTTCTTTGCTGACCTGACATAAAGATACATCAACTGATACATGTGCCAGTCGAGTCTGGTATGAATATAGGAATCAAGCTGAATGCATTTTGTTTTGAATCTCTGGGCCAAAATGTAAAGACCTGATATTTAGGTGTAAATGAAGCCTGGTTTTAGCACTTCTTTTTATTAAGTCATTGAAACATATCCCTGGAAAGTGAAAAAGAGAATAATTTAACTAAATAAGGATTTGCAGTGGTGATGTAAGAATCTGAACCAAAGTTCAGCAGAACAGGAAAAATAATGAGATTTACCTGAACAGAGATTTTTTTGGTAGTTTTACTCTCAACATTTGAATAAAAAGGTCAGCATTGTTTCTAAAAGAACATACCCTTACCAATTAATTATTGTTAATATTATTTGAAAAATATTTTAAGGGTAGTGTCTGGTCATTCAAGAGATTTTCTTTAAAGTATTCGTTTGTTTTGAGGTGGCTTTTTTGTTTGTTTGGGAGTTTTGTTGTTGTTGTTGTTGTTGTTGTGTTTGGGTTTTTTTTTTCCTCCATTCAGACCCAAGCTGGTACCTGTTGAGAAAGGATGTCTGTGTGGCCCCACTGATCCTATAGGACCTGTTATTTCTTTTGCCTTACTATGAGTTCCTAACCCAGGCTTTTTTTTGACCAGAAAGATTTAATATATAAGAGAAAAGGGTTCATGATAATGACGAAGAGAAGAGGAAATCTTTAAAATAAAAAAAATCTGCCATCTTCACTTGTTGACTGTTTGTAACATGCAATACAGTTTTTACAGGGCTTCTAAACAAAGTCATTCACCCAGCTTTGCTGTGTCACTTTCCACATTGTGAGTCTCTCATAGAAGTCTGGGAACAGCTCTGGAAAGTGTTGAAATGAACATTAAAGGATGTATAATGGACCACAAGAAGGAAACCTCTTCACCATCCAGCCTCAACTCATATTTTGCCTAATCTCACCCTGTTTGGAAGTATCCAGATGAGGTGTCAACACAGCCAAGTTTCACCTGCGAAACACTGAGAGGTGCAAGTCACAGTGATTTCTGCATCCTGTACCAGTACAGAAACTAAACAACTCTTGCACATCTTGGCATTTTGGCAAACCTCCCAGAAGACTGAGAATAAATATCACAGATGGGGAAACAGATCCTTGTAGATTAAACTCTTTTTCTGAGGTATTCGTGAAACTGTGGCAGAGCTGCAGACTGACGTAGGATTTCTGAAATCCTAGGGATAAACATAAAGGGCAAAATCATTGGTGTTGGAGAAGGTGTGCACAAACTGATGTTGTGAAGAACAAATCAGTGTTCCATGGTTTAACTCCTAATCAAAGGTAACAATGTATTGTGTGTAACTATGAATTTAATGCATGTGCATACATAGATGGACTTCTACTGACAAGCTTCTCCACTTATTTCAAGCAGTCCGGGACCATTCGCTGTGAAGAAGAGGGACAGAGTTCAATGCCAATTTTTTCTGCAGCAGAAGTTATTATGTCTGTGTAAAGTTTTGCAACTAGAGAGTTGGAATAATACACAGAAGTTACACAAGCAGTGCTGAGCCAAATACAGGGGCCTTGTTAGGAGACAGAGAAGTACCTAGCAAGGAATTATCACATCAAAGTAAAACTCAGCTGATGATTTCTTAACCATGCGTATCGTGAATGTTATCACAAAATAGAAAATCCTTCCCTCTGCTGTTGTTTGAGAGGAGTGGGGTGAGAAAGGCAGAGGTAAAATAGAAAATCCTTCCCTCTGCTGTTGTTTGAGAGGAGTGGGGTGAGAAAGGCAGAGGCAGTATCTTTATTTAAATTAAAAAAAAAAAAGTCCTTTTGAAGGCATAATGGAAGGGTCTGATTTTTCCCTTTTTTTTTTTCTATTCTTCTTCACCAGCCATACTTCCATTTATTCATTCAACTATGTTCAATCTCTGTCTATATCTAAGAATTTTTTGTTGATTATTGAATATGTCCTGTGCTGTCTCACTACTGTAAACAGAATGAGATCTCAGTGACCCTCTGAAAGTCACTGTAAGAGTTATTGAGGGGAGATAGTGAATTGATCAATGTCCTTTCTGATGAGCCATAGAAGCTCTAAGTCTCTTGCCAGAAAGGAGCTAGAGAACTCAGGTCAGACAGCTCAAGTCTGAATATCTTTAGACATGCCTTAGCTTTCCAAGTAAATACCAGCTAGTCTCTGCAGTTTCTGAGGACTGTTCAACTCAGATTCTGACCTTAGGTTACATTCTGTTAGGTCCTGATTTAAAATAACTGCTGATTTCAGTGAACTGACTCTGGATTTGTGCCACTCAGTGCAAAATTGGAATTTGTCTTCTCAGAGACTCTGTCCCAGAAGAGTTTATGTCTCATGCTTATTCAAGATGCTAAGAATAAAGCACAGCAAGCTGGGGGTACAGTGACCTTCTTACTGCCTCCCTTGTGCCACCAAAAAACAAGAGGGGTCCTGCAAAGTCAGCCATCCAAAGCACATAGCCAAAGGGCCCTGCTTTCCCAATGCAAGGGAAAGAGCTCATTGGACAGCTCTGAGATGTATGGATCGTGTTTAGTCTACGTGCTTAAAAATAATAATAAAAATATTCTTCAATTCAGAAGGAATTTTTAGGCTTAGAACATCATGGAAAGCAACCACCTTAGTCTGCAGAGCAAAAATTTTCCAAGAGACCCAAATAACCTACTCATCATCCTACTAATTCATCAGCCTTGCCCATGCATCATTTGCCCAACACAGCAATCTTTACTTGGCAATAATCTTCCACTCTGGGGTCAGTCATGATTTGTGCCGGATTCCTCCCAGCCTGTGTGAACTTGATTGGCACTGAACATCAGGTAAACAGTCAAATTTTCCTCATGGGATTCAAGTCCTCAGCTACCAAAGAGCCTCTTCCTGCAGCATTAGGCATAGAGTGCCATGCTGTTATTTATATGAGTCTCAGATGCTCAGTACCTCTTTCATGGAGAAGGGGGTATGTCTGAGATCATACCCTAAGGAGGATCACATCCCTCTGGAGCTAGGAATGTTGACCACAAGATAATTACAACAGGCACATTTCAATGGTAAGTCATATTTTTCACAGTCCAAGCAGTCACACATGTTTACCTCAACTCCCAGGATAAGCAAAAAGTTAGAACACTGAGACACTCACCCTCACTCAGCTTAAAGGCTTAAACTCTTTGCTGGAAACACTAAGGGAACCTAAGAAGCATACCAGGGCCGACACAGCACTGCGCTGTGCAGCTGTAAAAAGCCATTCAGAAGCACAGCTGGACACCTTTTGCCTTATCTTAATGGTTGCCATAAATATTCCCATCTGATTTCCTTTGTGTTAGGACAAGAGGCTGGAGATTTAACAACGCTGATGGCAAGATGTGAGCTGGAATGATGGATAATCACTATAAGAATGATAACTTTGATTTTCTAGTATTTATCTATTGAAGCCTGAGTTTGTTTGGAAAAGGAAATTCCTGGATGGAAAATTCAGTTTGTGATTCCAAGTAACCTTACCATTCGACAGCATCTGTTAGAATTGTTACTAGGCAGACAAGCATTATGCTCCTGCCACGTCTTTGGATCCTTTGGGTGAAAAGGACATAATTATTTATTCTGGACAGAAAAATGCACCAACTCCTCTAAATTCACTTCATGGATGCTCATTTAAGAGCAATGAAAGTCAAGGCAAATTTGGGCAACTCTGATATTTATAATTCTATATGCAAATAAAGAGAAAGCCAAACTCACTGATGAAGTAAATGGGTAAAACTCCACTTGAGGTCAATGGTTTCACCATTACTGATTCTAGCAACAGAGAATGGCTGGATATGTACAAAGTGTCAAACATTTTCATCTTAAAAACTTAGAATCATTCCATAGACAAAAAGTGTAAAATAAGCCAGCCAGAGGAAATACTACACCTCAGTGAGGGGGGGTTAAATGACTTTGTCAAAGAGGAAAGCACGGCTTATAGGACAAAGGCCACTGTTTTAAGCTAATGTAGCATCTGTCTAAATGGATGTAGGTTCATGAACAGTACAGAACGATGTACAGCTTCTTGAAACACGTGTAATGGAGACAGAGATCACATAAATTAGGGACTTGTAGTGATCTCACTGGTCGCACATTGTCTAGAGTCACCACTGGTGAGCATTCTCTAAGGTTAGGCTGTTTGGTCCTGCTTCTCTGTCCTCAGCAGACCTCCAGATTACCCAGAGGCAGAACTGAGGAATAGTGTGCCTCTAGGGAACACGTAGACCTCATTAGTCATCAGTGTGCTGTCTGAAGATCAGAGGGAATCACAGTCGTTGGAGAAGAGAGTAATGCAAGCAAACAAGTCGTAATATTCACCAGCAATATAGTGGGTAGAGAAGAAAGGTGGGTTCCTATGTTTCCTCTTCACTCTCAGCTCCATTGATTACTCAGCACTTTCTGTTCCAGAACCACAGCTAAGATCAACAAACAGGACAAGGCTTGATTTCATTTTATCATGTTGAGTGTTCAACTCGGGCACCGAGAACAGCCTGGGTTAAGCAAGGCACAGACCATGTACATGGAAACTAGAGTAACTTGTATTTTTTAATGGAAGTATGTGTGTGGTTTAATTTCTTTTAAAAAGAGAAGCCAGAACACTACATGTGAGGTTTTATATCCTCACAGCACATGCAACCAGAGTACAAATTTCCTTTGTTGACTCTTGACTTGCTTCATGCTAGGCAAAATACCGCAACATTTCTCTGAGGGTTAAAGACCCATAGTGCATGAAGTGCTGTGGCTTTCAACCAGCAGTGTGGAGACATTAGAAATGTGTTTACCTGGAAAAAAAAGCTGTGTTCACTACAACATTGGAGACCAAAAAAATCATTTCATTTTTACTCTTAAATCAAATGAAGGTCTCTAGTTGTCTATGCTGAGATAAAAGTAATTGAGTGCTCACCAAAACCTGTCTTCTCCCAGAAAACCTAACTCATCTTGTTCCAAATTTTGCTTCTCTGAAACTGAAACCCAAAATCATTTCCAAGGAAGGTGTGGGTAGGGTTGTGGATGTCTGAGTGCAGAGGCAGGCAGCCACAACTCAGAGGTGTGATCTCAGCAACTAAGATACAGATACTTGTTTACCACAGGGCCTTGCATATGTGTATCAGAAACATCTCAAGCAGCTTAACTTCAGTGCACAGAGCTGCCAGGAGACTTGCTGTGACTAAACCCAGAAAAATGAGCTGTAAGGGCTTCTTCTGACCCCAGAATCATGACAGATTACTTAGACCTTTTTGTTTGTCCCAACCTTGATATTGTAGAGTACATTTTTAAAGTCCTTTGCTACAGATTATAGCTTAAGTCTTTTTGATAAACAGGAGTCTATTTTTAGGCAGTAGATTTGCCCAGGGAAGTTCTGGAATCTCCATCTCTTAATGGTTTTAGCGGCATGTTAGACAAATCATTTAGGCAAAGGCAATCTTGCTTTGAAGCAGGCAGATTCTCCCAGCTCTGTTTTCCATGACTCAGTCAGAAGGTAAAAAAGAAACTTAAGCATAAATTGGCAATACTTGATTCATTTTTGAAGCAGGCAAACAGTACTGGTTGGGGACAGATGGTAAGAAAGGAAATAGGAGAGCTGCTGAGGAGGATGTGATACACTAGATAAAAAGAAGAAATGGATGGAAATCAGATTCCTGACTAGAATTTGGAAGCAAAGCAGTGATGCCTCTCCCAACAATCAAGAGACTCAGCAAATCCAGAACCCAATGAATTTTGAATTTCACACACTGATGTGATAAACTTTTTCTATCCCCCTCCTTGAAGCCAGCTACCTCTGAGGAAGAGTGAACAGCTAATGCTGGGTTGACAGAGTCAGTGTACCTTTAACAGGTAATCAGTATGCACACTGAGATTTTACACATCCTTCTCCATCCCCAGTGTAGTTCACTTCAGCATTTTATTGAAGCTGGGTTTCGGTAAAGCCATAGGTACACAACTAGATGCAGTTCTTCTGTTCTTTTCTTACTTTTATTTCTGTATCCACATGTGAGCCATGTCTAATACTTCCTCTTGGGACATGTTTTTGTTGGGTTGTTGCTTTTATGGGTTTTGTTTGTTTTTTGTGGGTTGGTTTGTGTTTCTTTGTTTGGTTGGTTTTGGGGTTTTTTTGTTTGTTTTTTTAACATGTGCCTGTATAACCTTTGGGACAAATGGGAGTGGAACACAGCAGATCTGACTGTGACATGAAAGTCATACAAACGGTTCCTCTTCTACCAGGTAATATTCACCTTGATCTGCAAGCCTTTATGAGACACTTTCAGAGCCTGATCTAGGGAGACACTCATTTTCCAGGTCACAGGCAGTGTAAAAAAAGAAGTGCAGTTTGGAGCCAGGGATTTCTCGGTCTGCCCTGATCATGCTGTGGGCAGGGAAAAGGGACTCTCTTTTAGCTGCTTTATCTTCCTTCAGGTTTGGCTGTATTATGTGAGCTGTCTTTGGTGAGGGCTTTACCAACAGTCCTGTTCTGTCTCACTGTGTCGGCAGACTCTGCTGCACATAATTAAGAGCTAGATACTTCAGACAGCAGCATAGCAGCCCCCAGCAATATTACAAAGGAGGACGTGTGTAAGGGAAAAGAGAGCATTTCCCATGCAAACCAGGGTTTGCATGCCCTGCCAGGTCAATTACAAGCTTTTGCAGCCGCAAAGGAAACAGTTCTTGCTCCCTTTTATTAAAATGGCTGCTCCATCCCATTGTGGATTGAAAGAACTATTTGGCTGCCCTGGGATCCCAGCTGACCTCCAGCCACAAGCCTAGGCCTTTACCAGAAAAGGAGTGGGAACCATCAATCTCTAAATGAAGACATTATCCTCCTGATTATCTCTTTGTTGCCAGTGGTGTGAGGCTAGAGAAAGGAAAAAAGCAGTTCCAAGATGGCTTCGGGTGAAGGAGTATGTCCCAGCCTTGACGAGGCTTTTATTCTGTCTGGCACTATGCAAACTGCTCTGTCAGCAAGATGTGTCTTTAGACATTAGGCATGGATTTTCTAAGACTGTTCCCCCTATCTCCTTCTGCCAGCACCACCCAGTGTAGCCATCACTCTAGCCCATGTGTCAAGGCACCATGTTGAGTGTGGAGGTCCTATCAGTTTGTTTCTTTGCCTGTGCTTGTGCTAACTTGGCCCTGCACATCTACAGAGAAGATATGAGCAGGGAACAGGCATTAGCTGCTGGGGCTCACTGAAGGAAGGAAGAGACAAGATGTTAATGAGTACCAGAGTCAAAAAATCACAGAACATTAGGAGAGACCTTCAGACAAGTTAGGATAATGAAGGTGTTCCCATAGGAAAGAAGACATAGATTACTTGACTTGGTCTTCTGCTCAGTTGCTTGCAATGATAGAAAACAGACTGGTGGAGTGGTTCACATGGGACAGCTTTGGGTTGGAGACCAGGAGGAACTGCCTGAAGCAAGATCCAGATTGACAGCATTATTTTTGATCTTTCCTTGTCCCTGTAAACAAAACCAAACAACAACAACACCACCACAACCCACACCAATGTTTGTCTAATGAAACACTTACCCTCAACTCTCATCTACTGACTTACATACCAGCTGGGGATTCAGTAATAACCTTTTGGAGAACCAGCTCATCCCTATCTTGTTGGAACTCGTGGGTTTCTGTCTGTGAAGGCCAAAGAATGGGTTTTATTCACCAAGTTCTGAGAAAATAACACCAGAGGGTTCTGCTGATGTCAAGAAGAAAGTGATAGTTTATTCAGAGAATACAGCCTGGAGGTATCAGAGGCAAAACACCTGGCTTGAGTGGTAGCTCACAGATTTTTTTTTTCTGGTTGCTTTCTCCATATCTTCTCCCCTGTGCTTCAACCTGCACTTCACCGCACAGATTCCTCCAATTTTCCTTTTTAATTGATATTGTTGTACTTTGTACCAATATTTGCTAACTTACAGGAGTCATCATTACCAGGTTTAGAAGATGGACCCAAGCCCATGTAATAATCTTATTGTGAATAGTCCAGCTTCAAACATCCATCTTGTCACAGTTGTCCCCTTTGTCACTGCAAGTGAAGAATTTGTTTCCATCCAGTTTCTGACTTCAGATCTTTCATTAGCATTCTGGGGTCCTGAATCTCAGCATCCAGTATCTTTTGTATTTGACTTCTCCATCCACTGAAGGGAAAAAAAAAATATCTTGGTGTCTTCCTGATTTTGGCCTTGGCTATAGGTTGTTTCTTTTTGTATGTATATTTTCAGCTTCGTCGTTATCTCCCCATCATTTCTCCATTTCAGCAGCCTGTTCATAAAACTTGACACTCTCTTAAATGGGTTGTGTACCCATCTCTTTTCAGGCTGGGATAGCCTATTCTTCATGGGATGCTGAATGTTGGCCCAGTGGTCGCCAAGTTAGCAGATCACCTGATCCTCATGGAAAGTGTACTGCAGTGTTGGACCATATAACTTTTTCTGATGCTGTATCATCAGAAAGAGAGCTCTTCATTTCTGTACTTCTGACCTTCCTGAATTTGAGAATACGTGGGGGATGATATCGTGGGTGCAAATTCCTTTTTGCTGTCAAATTGCATACATCCTGCCAACACATACTATCAGTCGCTGTCCAAGCACAGTGAATCATACCTTGCAAAATGCCCCTTCAGCTTCTAATTAGCACATTCTGGCTGAACAGCCTCAAAATTTTGACTGTATAGTGTAAGAAAACAAGTTAGTTTTAATAAGACAAACACAGTACCTAACAACCCTAACTGCAAGAAAGGGCCTCCACTTTTATCAACTTCTAATGTGACCTTAAGAGGAGAATGAACTGTTGTTATAGGTTCTGTGTTGATTTGGCTGGTTTGGGCTAGCCAAAGTGTCATTTATCACACAACATGTAGTGCACAGTTTTTCTTGGATGTGATGGTTCTTGATCCTCCCTTACAGAAATTTAATGTGCTCTTTAGGACCACCTTCTCCCCACTAGGTATTTCCTACAACCGCTTCCATTGTGAAGGGAGTGTCACCTTCAGTGAAACACAGTGCAACACAGTGCTATTATGGTTGTGTAGGTTCAGAATGTTGCAGCAAACCGTGCTGGACACGGTCTGCTGCTGGGTGTTGGCTGATGAGGAATGTGAGCCTCATTCTTCCTCTATGCCCAAAAATTTGTCATTGCAAAGGTGTTTCACCACCCTTATATGCCTAGGGC
The DNA here is from genome assembly GCA_013399055.1 of Ramphastos sulfuratus. NCBI lineage: Eukaryota > Metazoa > Chordata > Aves > Piciformes > Ramphastidae > Ramphastos > Ramphastos sulfuratus. Next base: position 740,725 of record WBNM01045313.1, on the reverse strand, counting down.
ATTGCTTGGTTCCTCTTTGAAAGTATTTAGTTACTGCTGAAGATGTTGCTGTGGTCCACTGAAACTTTATAGACCTTCATAGTCTGAAAAAGAGAAGACAGAGGGCACTTTATCAACCTCTATAAGTATCTGAGGGGTGGGTGTCAACTGGATGGGGCCAATCTCTTTTTACCAGTCAGCAGCAATAAGACAAGGAGGAACAGCTACAAATTGGAACATAGAAGGTTTCACCTCAACATGAGGAGAAATTTCTTTACAGTAAGGGTGACAGAACCCTGTAACAGGCTGCCCAGAGGGTTGTGGAGTCTCCTTCTCTAGATGCATTCCTGTACAAAATATCCTCAATGATCCTGCCTTGATGGGACAGGGGTGTTGGACTCATTAATCTCTGGAGGCCCCTTCCAACCTCTAAAGTTCTGTGATTCTGTAGTTCAAAGCTTCTCAAAACATTTCACAGATTTATTCCTGTCATTTTTTACAGTTTTACAAGTGAGCAGAAAGAGGCTAAACATAGAGAAGCTCAGCCTAAGCAAGGAGCTCCAGCCAGCATCTATCAGCAATGTTAGAGCAATCATCAATTTTCTCCCTAACTAACCGGGGGGCCACCAGGCCCCCCGGCCTTTGAATCACCTTCACCATTCACCCAGTGTGCACCATGGGGACTCACCAGTGATGATGGGAGGACGATCCCTCTGCCCAGTTGGGCAAGCTTGGGGCTTCTGCCTTTCCTGGGGCAGATTATAAAGGGAAGTGAGCAGGGAGGGCAAAGTGGTCACACCTGGGGTGGGAGGAGACTCCAACAGAACCCAGGTGCTCTGTGTTTGGGGGGATTAAAGGGGAAAATACAGTGCAGGGTGGGAAAAGGACAGGTATGGTGCTGAAAGGAGGGAGATGCAGAGGAAAAGGATGGAGATGAAAAGAGGAAGATGGGAGGAAAGAGGAAGATGGGAGGAAAGGAAGATGGAGGGGAAAGGAAGGAGATGGAAAGAAAAGGAAGATGGGAGGGGAATGGGAGATGGTGAGGAAAGGAGAGAGATGGGGGAGAAGGGAGATTAAAAAAATATATAAAAAAGAAAACTGGACTGTAGTTTTTGCATTGAAACCACCATCTTCATGACCAACCCTTTGTCTTTTCTTCTTGGACTAGTAACCAGAGATCTTCACCAGCGCACTATGTTGGCTGAAGAAGAGCAGGTCACACCTCTCTGAGAGGAAAACACGAGAAAATAGAGGAAAACTAAGAAATAAAAATGAAAAAGAAAAAAATTTATATATATATATATATACACAAAGTGTGAGGTCTTTCAGCAAGCTCTCCATGGGCCAGCAATGTGCCCTTGTGGCCAAGAGGGCCAATGGCATCCTGGGGGCATCAAGAAATGTGTGGCCAGGAGGTTAAGGGAGGTTCTTCTCCCTCTCTGCTCTGCCCTACTGAGACCACACCTGCAATGCCATGTCCAGTTTTGGGCTCCCCAATTCGAGACAGAGAGGGATCTGCTGAAGGGAGTCCAATGGAGAACCACAAGGGTGATTAGGGGACTTGAGCATCTTCCCTATGAAGAGAGACTGAGAGACTTGGGGCTGTTTAGTCTGGAGAAGAGAAGGCTAAGAGGGGATCTGATCAATGTCTATAAATATCTGAGGGGTGGGTGCCAAGTGGATGGGACTAATCTCTTTTCAGTGTCGCACAGTAATAAGACAAGGAACAATGAATACAAACTCGAACATAGAAGGTTTCATCTAAACATGAGGAGAAATTTCTTTACAGTGAGAGTGACAGAGCACTGGAACAGACTGACCAGAGAGCTTGTGGAGGATCCTCTGGAGACTTTCAAAACCCACCTGGATGCATCCCTGTGTGAACTATCCTGGGTGATCCTGCCTTGGCAGGGGGGTTGGACTGGATGATCTCTGGAGGTCCCTTCCAGCCTCTAAGGTTCTGTAATTCTGTGATTCACTCTGGAACCGTCATTGAGAAAGGAAGTTTCACGACACAGACTCACTTCAGATTAGCCTGACTGAGTGGGTTATAGCCTCTGCTGCCAGTAGTGATTGAACACAAGCACAAGCCAGGAATTCTCCCTTGTGATGTTGCCTTTTCACTCAGTGGCCTTTTTCCCAAATTGTCACTTTTGAGAAGAGCAGGACATTAGTTAGGGACTTATTCCATTCATTGCCCATCTGTTCTTCCTCTTGATGAGCGGGGATGTTCCCTACTGTACCAAAACACAGACTTGGCTCTTAGGACACCAGTCTGAGCCCAATATAATAAAGAGTCCTTTTTTCCCTCCTGTATTCCAGGCCCATGTTGAAATGCAACTTGCAAGTGCAACTGAAGCAAACTTTTCCCAGTGAGTATTTTCAAAGAGGCTTGTATGTGCTCCCTGAAAGACAGCATTGGTTGCTTCAGGGCCTTCCAGCCTCTGCACTGGAACTGTTCTACACATACAACAATGAGGTCCAGAAACACGGGGTTAATTGAACATGTTGATTTCCATATGTTCATAACATGGTGGGACCAAGTGTCTGATATATCCACTATATTGGAGAGCTTGCAAATACTAAGCTCCTATCATTACAGCCACAATATTTTTACTCCAGTGTAACACCGAGGCTCCAGCAGCGACTCAGTTTCCATTTGGGCAGGCCTGTCTCTTGCATTTCACTGCTACTTCATCTTCAGTCTTCCCCGTGGGAGGGATGAGTAAGTGATGGGGAGGAGGTGGGCAGCGACAGCCTTGACAGAAGCATGTTTATGCTGGACTTTCATGTTGCTCCTCTGTATCCGATGGAGAATGGTCCATGTCCCCTGCACAGTGAGGGGTGCATAAAGCATCTCTGTGTGTTTGAAGGGAAAGGCTGAGTTGTGCCAATATTGCCACTGGCTCATCATGTGCAATTGGGAGGCTCTGATGTAGTCATTCCTTTCTACCACCCTCACTGACTCAGATCTCCTGCTTGCCTCTGATGGGATTGAGCCATCTTGGCTCAGCTGTGTCCCAGGAACCATCTGCAGGTCTAAATCTCCTTTTCTTTTGTTTGTACTTCAGCACCTCCATGATATTGTCCACGTTATGACAGAGCACTGGCTCCAAATCTGAAGAAATTCCTCAGCTGGATTTATCTCCTCTCATCAAGGCTAGGCAAATCACTTCGTGTGGTACCCTCTGGGAGCCAAGAAAGGAAAAAATAGTGGTGTCGACACCCACTTTTCAAGATACACAAAGAGGGATTAAAACACTCTGTCCCAAACTTCTTCACTTTTTCCTTAGAGAAAAAACATTTCTTCTTCAGATGGGATTTTTTTTGCAAGCTTACACATTTCTTCTTTACCACACTGCCCATTTGTGCTTGCTGTGTATTAATGAAAAATCTGAGAAGATAAAAGTGAACATTATTTGAAACATTTATATCCTTTTTCAAAAGAACTCTTCATTTTGAATCTTCTGGATTTTCTCATGCTTTAAAGCACTCAAGAACAGTACAAGATGATCTATTTCATAATAGATAAGTTGTTTTATCAGTAGGAAGTATGCTTTCTCATGTTTTGCACAGAAAACTGCGTCCAGTTCTCCTCCTTCTTTGCTCCATTCTTCTGTTTCTCAGAAGCTCCAAGAAACAAGAGAACCTTCAGAGTTCCCCAGAGCCCTTGCCATTCATGCATACATGTTTATTAGTTTGCAGTGCATTTCAGGATCAAGTTGAAGACTGCTCTTTTTTCCTGAACACTTAGTGAATGCACTCCACCCCACATCACGACTGCTTCTCTACCTCTCCTACCATAACCCAACTTCATCTGGCCTCTTCTGTGCTGCTGGTGCCATTCTGAAAGGAAGCTGCCCAGTCAGCAGACTTTCTGTCCTTCCTCCACGTTCCTTTGCTTGGAGTTATGCTCCAGCAAGACTGCAGCTGGAAAGAGTGACCAGTCCCTTTAGTTTCTTTAACTTCGATGGAGGGTGGAAAGTATCTTGTATTATGTTCCACAGCGGGGGGGAAGGAAAAAAACAGTCACTTCTGGTCACTAGGTATTGTCTGATTTGCCAAAAACAACCAGCTCAGCCAAGATTCCCATTCCAAGCTGGATGTGATGATTCAGAGAATTGAGGAGATAATGAACTGTTTATGAGCAGGTCTTGTTTGTTTACTTTGCTGACAAGCTGTGAATGGTCTGTTTATGAGAAGCAACCTGGACTCTGACCTCATAGACAGAACCTGCATGAAGTGGGCAGAGAACACAAATCTCTGCCACTGCAAAGGAAAATGGTTTTCTGAATATATCACCTGAGAACAGACTATTCCACAAGGCCACACAAAGGACATTTGCTCCACAGCAGCCAAATGAGGACATGTCCTCATTGCTAGGTCTCTACTCTAAGAGAACAATACATGGAATACCATCAGCCCTAACATATCAACTGGCCCAACACTGAGCTGGAGGAAAGGCAGAGCAGATATTTTCCTTGAAACCAGATTTCTAGCTAGAATTAAAGAAAAAGAATGTCTTTTTCCTTTCCTCCTCTGTGCTGGCATCTACCCAGACAGCAGCAAACGAAAGCTGAAAGGTATGACGCAGTTCTGGGAAACTGGAATATCTCCTAAATGAGATGCTGGAAGAGGCTACTCTGTCCTAATGCAACTTATTGGGCTCTTCTCATCTAATTCCAGATTGAAATACTCCTTTCTCTTCGTGCAAACATCCAGCCTTGAATCAAGCCTTCCTGATGACGTACATACCATCCTCAGCCCTTAATTGTTCTTCTGCTGTGGAAAAAAAAAAAAAACAAAAAAACAAAAAAAAAAACCAAACCAAAACAAAAAAAAAAAACCCAACCAAAAACCCAAACACCTCTCTTGCAAATTATTCTCTATTATCTCCTTATTATACCTTGCCATACTTTTGGCTACTTGACTGAAAAGTCCTCCACTATCACATTAAGCATATGGAGTCTATTGCCAGGAAATACGAGAAAGGACCAGCACTTGGCGGAATTCACACTTGGGAAATATGACAAGTCTTCCCAAATTTCTTTGTCTCCAGTGGTACAGTCCATGGAGGGGCACAGTTCATCTCCCTCAAAAGCTGGAGTCAGAGGAGTTCTGACTTTTTCAGAGCCTAATTCTGCAAAATGAATACTCCCCATCATTGCTGGAAAGAAGGAAGGGAAATTGTTCGCCTTTTATAAAAAGAAAAAAAGAAAATACTTTGGCAGATCTTAGATGTGAGATTCTGCAGAAATATTTAGGGAGATTTGCTCATTGTCTGGGGTATTGGGGAAGAAAGGAGGAGAAAGGAATCAGCAGGGGGGCAAAAAAAGATTACCCCAAAAAAACCCAAAAAACTTGTGGATGAAATTAAAGTGGGGATGGTTTAGTGGTAAAGCAAGGGGGTTGACTTTGAAGATTGAGAGTTCTGTTTTATACTTGTGAGATCTGACAAAACAGATCCCAATCTTGAGAGACTCTGGAAGTGTTTATTGAACTTATATAATCAAAGAGTGGATTCACAAGAAATTTTTCATTAGCTATCATGTTTACAGGTGATGCTTAAATGCAAATCCACAACTACCTCCAGGCAATGTGTTTTACAGTATTTTTGTTTGTTTGCTTGCTCATTTGTTTGGGTTTTTTTGGTCATTTTTAAGCTGCAAGATTTGCATGTGAAGAAAAAAAAATCCAGATGTGCATGGTTTGTTTGCAGAGGTGATAGGCTTGCAAAGTGTTGTTCGATTTTGCATGTGGTGCTCCATACACTCCAGTCACAGCAGGCACTCCAATCATTCAGGAAGTGAAAGAAAACATCAGGCAAATCATGTTCCCACTGCAGGAGCAAAAGTTAGCATTGTTTTCACTTGTTAAATTTTGCGCTATTCTCATGATGGGGATGATCTATTCATTTGCTTTTCATCAAATCACAGAACCTTAGAGGTTGGAAGGTACTTCCAGAGATGCAGTCCAACCTCCCTGCCGAGGCAGGATCACCTTGGGTAGTCACACAGCAATGCATCCAGGTGGGTTTTGAAAGTCTCCAGAGAAGGAGACTCCACAACTTGTCTGGGTAGCCTGTTCCAGTGCTCTGTCACTATCACTGTAAAGAAGTTTCTTCTGATGTTGAGGTGAAACCTTCTATGCTCCAATTTGTAGCCTATGAATAATCTCTAACATCATACATTTGTAGATACTTCCTTGTGTAACATGGTGTTCCGGTTTGAGGCTAATTGGAATGTTTTAATGAGAGAAATTAAATCATTGGTCGCACAAAGAAAACAAAGATGAAGTCTATATCATTCATTGATTTGCTGAGAAGCATAAAAAGCCAAAAAATAAACAATTTGTGCCACTCTGTTCTGCAACACTGGATCTATTCACTTCCTCTTCACTCTAAAATCTCTCCACTAATCTTGGCTAACACACAACAACCAACCTAAGCTTTGCTGATCGTTTTGTTTGCCTGTCTGGGAAAGTAGAGGGAGAAAGAGTGGGTAGCTTTGAGCCCATTCTGGCAACTGTCCTTTGTCCAGGAGGGAGTTTGGATTTCTGTATTATTTCTAATTTGTAATTACAATTTGTAATTGTAAATATTTGTGAATATATTGTGCATATATGCTTGTAAATTTTGCTTTGCTGTAAATATAGCTTCATTTTACTTCCAAGCTGTCTGAGTTAGTCTGGTAAATTTCAGTGACGGGGGAGTTCCTAACCCATCACACATGGAAATGCAAGACATCAGTTTATGTTAAAATATAGAATGTTCATCAATTGCTGCTCACAATGGAATATTCCATGGTTTAGTCAACACTGGCTTTCTAAATTAATTGATAGGTCCTTAAAGATGTGCCAAAGCCAAACTATTTGGACACTGGCTTGAACTCACAGAGAGAGGCATATGTGAAACATTTATCCTTTCCACTACAGGGAAGCAGCTTCAGTACAAACTGCAGCACAAGCCCTGGTGTCTATAGGTAATGAATCACATCCACATCCACACAGACAGTGCTATGGGAATAAACGTGGCAACCTTGACAACAGAAATACAATCCCTTTTTAAATTAACTAAAACAATAATTCTATTAGCAGTGAGTAGAAGGTCTTTTGCTCCTCTAGGGCTGGCCACAAGAGAAAATGGAGTTATGGTGTAAACCATGGCAGTACCAGGACATTTCTAGCAATCGAAGGTTTTCTGAATATAAGAAAAGTTGGTGATGATGATAAACTTGCAATGACAAAGGCGATAGAACAGTGAGCAGGCAGGAGTGTATTGTAAAATGCATTAACACAGAAGCTTTTCCAAGATGTCTAGGCAAACCAAGACATTCCCTATGTCATCTATGACTCTTTCCAAGAATAAACATAGTGGAACAAAGCAGTTGATAGGAGAGATGGAAAATTCATAGCTTAAATCCTTTACATTTTAAGCACTCTATCTTGCAAGAAGAGATAATTTCACTTGAAGGAAAGACTGGGTGAAGTTCTTTGCAGAAAATCAGTCTTGACAGTTTTTGACAGCTTCTAGTCAGCAGAAAATGAAACTTTATCATGAAGGATCCTAAGAACAAATGCCAAAACTACCTTTTTTTTTTAAGATTTTCATTCCAGTAATACCTACAGGTTCATACAGGCACTGGAACGAAAATAACAAATTAAATAAAAATGTAAATCACATTATATTAATTGTACAAAATCAAGTACCAGCTACATGGGGCATGGAAGAACAATCTAGTTCATGTGTCATCAGGAGCTAATGCTTTACAACATTCTGATCCAAATCCTGGCATGCAGTGATGCTTTTCAGCAAAAGCAAACATCCCCCTGTAGATCACTGCCATCATGGATCAGCTATATCAGCATTCACCTAACAAAACTCACAATGAGAAGATGCAAGAGACCTCAGAGAAACTCAGCTTTGACTCTCAAAAGGCAAACAAGCAAAATGAAAAGAGTATGAATACACTCCATTATTTCTTCTGAGTCTCTTAATCCTTGAAGGGTTGTAACAGTCATAAAAGCAGGTTGCAACCTGACATATAGAAAAGAGCTTATTAGAGGGCATTGCATTTGTCATTCAGCAGAATCTATATGATTCTGTGGTTTAGAAGATGAAGAAAGAAAGGACTGAGAGTGCATAACTGGTGTGGATCATCCACCCACAGATATGGGCACACAACCATCACATAACTCCAGAGTTTTTCGTGTCACTGTCATGCTTAGCTTGGAGCTGAGGTAGTAGTATTAGGGACTTCTGTCAAAAGGAAGAGAAAGAAAACAAGAACAAGGATGACACACAGATGCTTCATTTACCTGAAGTTGTTCTCTGAATTAGGTAAGAGGAAGCAACAGAATGAGGGAATAAAAAAAAAAAAAAAAAAAAAAAAAAAAAAAAAAAAAAAGAGAGAGAGAGGGGGGAAAGGGAATTAATAATTATTTTCAGTCAAGTGATATCTGCTTATTGTGACCAGCATCCCCCAGGGAAGAAGAGGAAGGCTGTTACACTAACACAGAATGAGTCACAGACAACTTTGACCTTGTGCTGCCCAGGGCAACTCCCATGACTTTGACAAAGAACTGTCAAAGGAAGAAAATATAACAGTGATTCAACTCTAGGGTGGTTTGTGTGCATGGGTCACTGTATTTAAAAATTTAGCCTGAGGACTGATTTTCCTCTTTCCTAGGGAAACAAGGACAAGTTTTCTTAGTTTGTGCATGTACCTGGTCTTTTTGTCTTACCATGCTGGCCATTTTCAATCCCTTTTTTTCCATCCCTACCACTTTCCATTGGATTAGTGGCTTTGCAAGGAACAGTGGTGCTAAAAATCCATAGGAGAAACTGGTTTATGAGCTTTAGACTGCTGGATAATCAGTCATGGAAAAACAAGCTTCCTTGATTCGTCTCATTGAACTGCTTGTCGAGGTACAAGGCATAGCTGTAGCAGCAGGTGCAGCTCAGGACTATCTTATGTGGTGTCATCCACAGCCTCATTCATCTCCAGTCCCAGAGATTCCCTCTCAGAGGTGCCTAGTGTGCCACGAAGACAAGTATCTCATAGCTCGGAGCCAACCTAGAGGATCTTCTCTAGGAAGTACACTAGCTAGCTTTCAAGCTACAGATGAACAGGAATGTACAAAGGAGGACTCTACTGCACAGCTTTGAGGTCTCAAATACAGTCATGGAACAAGATCAGCGCAGAAAGCCCTCCTGAAACTAGATAACTTTCTCCTAGCATTTGCGCTTGTCTCCCTGCTTTGTGTGAGAAGCTCATGCTCTGTGCAAGCTGTCTGGGGCAGTGTCACCTGCGTTCATGCCCTGATGGTCAAGAGTGATTAAATATATCCCACAAAAGGTAAACTCAAAACAGAAGCCAGTGAAATACCGGAAACAAATAGATGAATTGTGATCTCACTCTGCAATCCATCTATAAACTATCCTCCTAATTTTTGTTCTGACTTTTTCACCTGTTGTTCCTTCTCAATAGGGCTCCTTTTGAAGCTGCAGTAGAAGGAAATATGTTTCAGTAATGCTAAAATCAGTGGGATTTAAGATAACTTAGTGTTGAGCATCAAAAGCTTTAGGACCCTATTTCCCAGCAGAAATGGTTGAGAGATATGGACCTGTCATGCCTGAAGATGAGTTGTAGGTTTCCAAGTCACTTAAATACACTTTTTAAATGTTACTTTCCAACACACTAGGGATGTGCCACTGTTGTACACAGCAGTCCAATTAGGTTCCTGAGAGCTGACCCACCAGGATTCTTCAGCCACGAATTTCATAGCTGCAGCACATCCCAGGTTTATGGATATTGCTCCAGTGCAAAGTCCAGCTGCTGGTGGTCCTTGCAGTCAGAGTTCAGACTGGTGCAGCTTCACAGCTGGCTGGTCATACCCCTGCATTTTGAACTGCACTGTATGCTGCAGCTGGTCCCTGCCTCAGCACAGAAAAAACCCCATGTCCTTAGCACAGTCACCAATACCTTGAACACAAACACAGTTCATCTCAGTGAGGCCTCAACCTTGTTTTTTTTCATAAGCTCAGTGGGACTGCTGATTTGTGCACCTTTCTCATCAACCCTGGGTGCACTCCGAACTCCCTGGGATGTCCTGTATTGGGAAAGACCACGGCTAGGGCTGCTGGCAGCACGCAGAGGAGATCACTGAAAATAAACAAAGAGCAAGCAGCTTGGTTTTCATAACCTCGGTTAAACGCAGGGGGTGAAGGATCCAAAGCGACAATGTCATGAAAGTTCAAGAAAGGCAGAAGGTATCCTCTGAGGGGTTCTTTTCTTTGGCAGCAGAGGAGAAGATGATGCACAGAGGAGGGGGGAAGGAAAAATTAGGGAAATATTTGACCCCGTGTGCACAGCAAGTTTGTCTTTATCTCCTTCTGGGCCTGTTACAACAAAGCTGACATTCAGCACCGATACAGACATAGCTGCTTTCCTGGGCTCATGTGACAAATTGGTGTATCATAACTGACCCCTAACCAGAGAGCACAAGCAAATTAAACTGAGCTTAGCCCATGGTCTAGATCATTTCTGGTTACCTGCAGAGGCTTCAATGCATCCTTCTTCCTTTCTTTACCTGAAGCTTAATTTAGCTTATTTCTATTTGTGGTGGCAGGGGAAATGGTAGGAGGCTTGCCCACCTCCACTGCCTATGGCAAACAGTGGGGAGCAACTGATCACTATAGCCAGTGATAAGCAGTCTGTGAGTGGGGCGTACATCCCTTTGAGTGGAGGTGTGGCATAGATAGGTCCTTCTGTGGCTGCTAGGGAGCAAAAAAGACTGAAAATCACAATAGTAAGCTGGGCCTCTCCAGAGTTTTTGGATATTGATGGGAGCAAGCACTAGACTCAGAGGTAGTGGGAAGAACCTCACTGGAAACCTAGAGCTTCCTACAACTCAGAAAATGATACACTAACTAAAACCAAATCTGTCAGCAAGGACCTGCCTCAAAGTCACAGAAGTTCTGAAATGACCCCCTAGGGAAGTTCTCCTCATACTCTACTCTGCCCTAGTGAGGCCCCACCTGGAATACTGTGTCCAGTTTTGCATTCCTCAATTCAAGAGAGACAGGAAACTGTTGGAAAGAGTTCAAGAGCGCTATGAGGATTGCAGGACTGGAACATCTCTCCTATGAAGAAAGACTGAGAGAACTACGGCTGTTTAGTCTGGAGAAAAGAAGGCAGAGAGGAGATCTTATCAATGTCTATAAATATCTGAGGGGTAGGTGTCAAGATGAAGGTGCCAGGCTCTTTTCAGCAGTGCCCAGTGATAGGACAAGGAACAAGGAGTACAAGATAGAACACAGGAGGTTCTGCCTCAACATGAGGAGATCCTTCTTTATGGTGAGGCTACAGAGCACTGGAACAGGCTGCTCAGAGAGGTTGAGGAGTCTTCTCCTCTGGAGACTTTCAAAACCTGTCTGGATCTACTTCCTGTGCAGACTACCCAAGGTGATCCTGCTTTGGCAAGGGGGTTGAACTCAATGATTTCAGAAGGTCACTTCCAACCCCTAATATTCTGTGATTCTGTGATTCATTTGAATGGTTCTTAGATAGCATATGTCATTACAAGCAATACAGCGACAAAGATTATCTTCATGGAGTAAATAAAATAAACTCCCAGACTGAAAGCCTAGATGTAGATTTTAGCACTTCCTCTCCAACTCATCATATTTTTTTAGCCCAGAGTGAAGGCAGGCTATCATAACTGTAAATGATGAGAACCTGTGCATCTCTCAGGATCCCATCAGTAGGCTGGTCACTTTTCCAATGTTAACAATCACAAGGTAGGAACCTATGGAAAGGATTTCCCCCAAGATTGAAGAAATACAGTTTTCTACCCACAGATTTTTTTTTCCCTCCCCATCATTTTGTTCTCTGTCCTTATTCCTGCTAAAACTCCATGTCATGAGAATGCAGTAATTTTTATTCAAATATCAAAAGTAATTTCACTTTTGGATTCGGATCCAGATAAAGTTTTTGCTTTGCTGAATGTCTCATTTATCCAAGCATAGAAAGAAGTTCTTTATCCACTTGTATGTGGCTTTACTTATTTGAGGACTAAATTTAGAGACCTGAGGAGGTGCCTAAGTTTGGTGTTGTGACTCTGACATTTGATTGCTTGTACAGTTTTGTACAACAAAATTTTGTTGCCCAGCAGCCTGAATTACCTATTATTCCTCCAAACTTATGTACCACTGTGATTGTCACAGTTTGGAAAGAACCAGTTATAGTCCATTTTAGACCTTACACAAAACATAAATGAAAGTTATTTTCTTCATTGTCATCAACTCTGCCTGCCTGCCCACAGACAAAACCTGTCCTCCCCCTGTCATTCATGAGACATGCAGTGCCCAGTCTACCCTTAAAAATCTCCAGTGAAGTCCAGATGTCAGGCTATTCCAGCCTTTCATTATCTTTCTTACTAGGAAGGGTTTTTTTCATCATATCTAACCTACATGTCCCTTGCTATACTTTAAGCCTTCTCCTTTGCACCCTGGACATAAAGAACAAGTTGTTCTCTTCCCCTTCTATCTTCAATGTATTTAAAGACTGTTATCATATCACTTCTCGGTCTCATCTTCTCCAGACTAAACAACCCCCCTAGTTCAATCTCTCCCCATTAGTCACGTTCTCTGAACTTCTGATCATCCCTGTTGGTCTCTTCTGGACATCATCCAACCAGTCCCATCCTTCTTTAACCCTGGTGCCCAAAATTGGAGAGAAAAGAGTACAGTAGAAAAATGACATCCTGTATCATGCAGACACTCCAGTATGGTGTTTGCTTTCCTCATACCAATCTTAACTCAGAACCTTTCTTAAACTTGCAATTCACAATTATCCCAGATCCTTCTATGGTGGTTGTTTCACATCCCATATTTGTACATCTGATTGTTCTTGCCTAAGTATAGAACCGTGTATCTTGCATTTGTCTTCATTGAACTTTATCCTTCCCCTTCCCAAAACCCTCAATTGCTCCTACATGTAATAATTCTGAAATTCAAGACTGTCCTCTTCTCTGCTTGCAGCTCTTTTTCAAATTTTTGTTATCTATTAATTTAATTAGCATGTTCTTCATTCATTCAATCTAGGTGACTAATAGAAATCCTCAGCAGGTTCAGAGGATATCACTGTAGAATCTTACTGTGTTCCTGATCTGAACCCAGCCTGTTGATACCTGAGTTTGGACAAGAATCTACAACTTGACATTCTTCCTGACATTGTTATTAACTGAAGGAAACTCACAGATGCCAAAGATCAAACCATCAATATCATTGCTTATCATGACAGACATGCTCTATCTTCATAGATCAGTGAGTTTACTCTGTGTCATTGTGCTTCAGTGCAAAAGGTTGCACACCAGTGCTGGTGCTATACATGAACTAAAATGCCATAAGTAAACTCTGATGAAAGCAAGATAGCAGATCATTAACCTCCGGGGAGGACATAAACCAGCTCGTAGTGTTTAAAGCACTTGTTCAGTATGTCCTGATGTATTTAGCCCTTGGTTTCTTCTGCTGTAGATGGTCCAATTTCAACAAATGTATTCTTTAGTCACAACTGTTTCCTGAACAGTTTTGAAATTTGTCTGTATCTCTCTACTGCATTCCCTTTCTGTATGCTGTTTTATCTTCCTCCAAATGGGAAGGTTTTCTCCTCCCCATTTACAGGGCATCTGGTCAGAAACTGATTATGTCCTCTTTGGGACACAAAAAGTGGTTCCTCAGAACATTTTTTTTCAAGACTCTCAATTTGAGACTTCACAAGCTAGACGCTTATACTCTATCATAATTGATCTTGATAACTGAATGCTCTTCAACTGCCCTCTAATCTGTGAATAATCATGTTACAAGTTACTGTCTAGGAACAGGTCTGGGCACATGCTCCGCCTATTAAACAAGAAAACAAGATATAGACACTTGGAGAGATGCATACTGGCAATGTGGCCCATGTGTGTGTTGCTATTCAGAGTAGCTTTTTTCTAAGCCCTAGAGAGACTCAAGACCCATTTGTGTAAACACAGGCAGCGAAAGCTGAGATGCCTGAGAAATGGATCCCTTTCAAATTCAAGCAAATCTTGATGAACTCCTGCTTTGTGGGATTTGAACAGTAAACTCTGAGTCAGGAGTAGGGTGAGACATCACCTTCCTCTTGTGCCTGTGAGTCCAGTGATGAGCAGTCTCCATGGCTCAGTTCTCAAGGCTAAAATTATTGCAATCTGCCCTGATTTTTTTTTTTTTTTTTTTTTTTACTTTTCCTCCCTACTCCTCCTTCTGGAAGTCACTTATCGTTACCTTGGGATTTTTGCCAAATTCCCTTCTGGCATCACTTCTCCCCCTATTTTCTGCACTCTTTTCTTATAGCATACCTTAATCACTTCCCATGTCAACTACTGCAATGCTCTTTTTTTACAGCTCTCATAAATACTTACAGGCTTTATATATATTTCCTCTCCAATCTTCAAGGGCTGCAGATCATTGCTCAAAATTGAAGAAATTGAGAGGAAGGCAGCTTGATTCTGATTTCTACATGACCCAGACATGGCAAAGTGTCCTGCAAACTGAGACTGGCTTTTCTATTAGGATGCAAAAAAAAGAACTATTTGCAACCCTGGATATATGTTACATCCACACTCCCAGATATATTGCTCTGCTCAGTGAATAATCCTTTCCAAGAGCACAAAGCTATCAGGTTACCAAGATATCTGGCTTCCTTCCCTTCCCTTCCCTTCCCTTCCCTTCCCTTCCCTTCCCTTCCCTTCCCTTCCCTTCCCTTCCCTTCCCTTCCCTTCCCTTCCCTTCCCTTCCCCTTTTCCTTCCCTTCCCCTTTTCCTTCCCCTTTTCCTTGCTTTATTTTATTTCCTTTTCCTTTCCCTTCCCCCTCCCCCTTTTTTCCCCATATTTTCCTTCCTTTCCTTTTCCTTTTCTGGTCCACTTTGTTCAGTGACCTCCTACAAGAAGTACTGCACAGACTCCACAGATCCAGGTGCTGCAGGTCAAAACCAACCACCTTGATTTCTTAGTGACATCTGCTGCTATTTTTCATCTTGTATGGGACAGAAGTTAAAGCCTCAGGCTAATGGGAAAGGAATTTCTTTCTCTCTTGGTTTGAAAAGCAGAACTAAGTTTTCTTTTTCTCCATCTTTGGGCTTTATATCAGTTGTCTGTTGGGTGTTTCAAAAGTAATTGTCTTGTCTCAGCACAGTAAACTTGCAAGCTAATTCCCATGACGCTGGCGATACAAAGCAGTCAGGCAAGCCAAGATATTTGCTCTTCAACGTTCCAAATACGCTCCTGACTGCCTTCAAGCAACAGTAATTTTACAGGATTTTCCTTCCTGAAAAATTGTTCAGTGATGACCTACAAGTGAAAAGTTCTCTGTCTCATTACCATTTTCATCCAATTCCACATGAAATTTGCTTTAAAAGCTGGCTTTGACTAAGCCAAGAGTCAAATATAAGAGCTTCAAGGCCCTGATTAAGAAAGCACTTAATCGCTTTCTGAGCTTTGAGTTGGACAGATACTATTCTCCATCAAGGACTGTATCAGTAGCTGGGGGAGGACTGGGGAAAAGAGCTTGGCTTAAAGCCTATGAGAATTCACAACCCAGAGATACAGCTGCAGGACCTTACTAAAGGCACTTGTGTTCTAGGACTCTCAGCTGTCTCATTTTGCTCAGAACTTTCCAGGATACTTACTTAATAAACTNTGATTTTTTTTTTTTTTTTTTTTTACTTTTCCTCCCTACTCCTCCTTCTGGAAGTCACTTATCGTTACCTTGGGATTTTTGCCAAATTCCCTTCTGGCATCACTTCTCCCCCTATTTTCTGCACTCTTTTCTTATAGCATACCTTAATCACTTCCCATGTCAACTACTGCAATGCTCTTTTTTTACAGCTCTCATAAATACTTACAGGCTTTATATATATTTCCTCTCCAATCTTCAAGGGCTGCAGATCATTGCTCAAAATTGAAGAAATTGAGAGGAAGGCAGCTTGATTCTGATTTCTACATGACCCAGACATGGCAAAGTGTCCTGCAAACTGAGACTGGCTTTTCTATTAGGATGCAAAAAAAAGAACTATTTGCAACCCTGGATATATGTTACATCCACACTCCCAGATATATTGCTCTGCTCAGTGAATAATCCTTTCCAAGAGCACAAAGCTATCAGGTTACCAAGATATCTGGNAGTTTTCTTTTTCTCCATCTTTGGGCTTTATATCAGTTGTCTGTTGGGTGTTTCAAAAGTAATTGTCTTGTCTCAGCACAGTAAACTTGCAAGCTAATTCCCATGACGCTGGCGATACAAAGCAGTCAGGCAAGCCAAGATATTTGCTCTTCAACGTTCCAAATACGCTCCTGACTGCCTTCAAGCAACAGTAATTTTACAGGATTTTCCTTCCTGAAAAATTGTTCAGTGATGACCTACAAGTGAAAAGTTCTCTGTCTCATTACCATTTTCATCCAATTCCACATGAAATTTGCTTTAAAAGCTGGCTTTGACTAAGCCAAGAGTCAAATATAAGAGCTTCAAGGCCCTGATTAAGAAAGCACTTAATCGCTTTCTGAGCTTTGAGTTGGACAGATACTATTCTCCATCAAGGACTGTATCAGTAGCTGGGGGAGGACTGGGGAAAAGAGCTTGGCTTAAAGCCTATGAGAATTCACAACCCAGAGATACAGCTGCAGGACCTTACTAAAGGCACTTGTGTTCTAGGACTCTCAGCTGTCTCATTTTGCTCAGAACTTTCCAGGATACTTACTTAATAAACTCAGTGGCTTGGGTTGCATTGGAAAACAGAAGCCACAGAAAGCCCTGGGAATTGTCCCAGGAGGGCCTACCTTTCATGGAAAACAGAGAGGGGCCCAGAACAACTTCTGCTTAGATTAGATTGCCCTTACTAAAAATAGGAAGCCATTTAGTCCTTCATCTCTCTTGATAAAGCTTTATTTTTAAGTATATGCTTTGTTTGACCTTGAGGGGTTTGGTGTTTTCTTTTTCTTTTTTTTTTCTTTTTTTTTCTTTTTTTTAAAGAAAGTGAGAAAGAAAGCAAGAGAAAAGCAAGCAAGCAAGCAAGCAAAAAAGCCTCCTTGACAAAATTCCAAGTAATGCTGAAGATAAAGTTCAGTGAGTGAGAGGTTTTGTACACTCTCACAACATCCCATCCACATTGTTCAAATCATTATTTCTTGGCTTCAAAAAAGATGTTGAACAACATTTCATCCAGAATGTGTCTAGTTTGGGTCCACAAGTTGTCCCTTCTCCTTTGTCTGGCTTCCCCAAATATATGTATTTTTTTTGTTGTTTTTCCTAACCCCCACAACTATGGCCAAAAGAAAACCAGCAGTGAAAACAGTTATCAGCAACTTCAGTGATTTGATTTACTGGCTCTAGCACCATCTCATTGGGCTGTAGGCATTGCTGTCTCTGGTAAAGACTGAAGTCCATCAGCTAAAACAACCCAAATGGTCAGAGTCCATGTCTCTGTTGAGATGACAGGAAACAAACCTTCTTTCTTAATCTCAAAGGAAGGCTTTCTTGACCAGACCACACTGTCACAAGTGTGAAAACTCATACTGCCATTTGCCAAGCGTGAATTATATTCCAGATGTAAAGAAACCTTCTGAGATAAAATATGTGTTGGAGCTTGAAGAACCTGTTGTAGATAACTTTCATTTAGAAAAATCAGATGATCAGCACCAGACATACCCAGCTTTTGAAGGAAAACAACACAAGCAGAAAATGCATCTCTAGCTGCAAAAATAATTCCAGCTGAGTATTAACAGTCACTTATTGAACAGTGGGAAACGTGCACAGACACAGCAACAGAAGCATAACCGCAACATGTAGTTTCGAGACCAGCAGGCAAGAAGGATGTGAGTGAACCTTGCACGACCTTGTGAAAAACAAATTGTCTAATGATGCAGGGAGTCCAGCTAGTGCTGTTTGTCAATTCAAAGCTGGTGTAAGCCACGCAACCTGATTTACCTTCCTTCCCAGGAGGATGTTAATTTCCACTCCCTCTCCTCAATACCAGCTGGGTCCCTATTACTAGCACATTCAGGGTCCAGGAAACCCATGCAGATGTTTTCATGGACATAGCAAAAGTCCTCTCTTCCTGCCAAGACTCACACTGGGCTTTCCGTAGGAGCAAATGCTTCTAAATCACTGTGCTTTGGGAGCAGCTCTAATTTAATCTGAAGTTGAAGAATAAAATCTTCCTGACCTAGTTGCTGTATTCTCCTTGTCCTAAACAGTTCTGACAGCAAAATGGCTATTATTTTTCTTTAAACTTGAAATCTCAACCTGGGGCAACCACCCTCTATAGTCACTTTCACTCTTTAATACAGGTTTGAAAAGTTATTCTTGTTCTTTTCTAAACTGGAAAAGCACAGATTCTTCTGACTGCTATTTAATATCTCAGCTTTTAGGCTACTTACAAAATAAATAATTTCAGATTTCCAGACTTGGCAGTAAGTCTTTTGCCATGCACACGCATTCTGGGGCTCCAGATTTCCAACTCTGGACCACAACCAGTTGAATTGATAGTCAAACTGAGATTTAGGTGCCATGCTTTGAGGGACCTATAGATTCCTGCAAGTGAAAAAGTTGTTGGGGATGCTTAGAGGTGTTGAGGGTTTTGCAGTCCAGATTTGCAATTCATTCATATATGTCTATGCATTCTGGCAGCTTTCCATCAGGTCTGTGCTATGGAGTAGGTTTTTGAGTGAAATTCATGACCCTTTCAATGCTTCTTTTTAAAAATCTGGAGCAAATCACTTAAAAAAAAAAAGAAAAAAAAAATTCTGTGTAGGCTTTTCTTAAGGTGAAAGGCCAATACAGCACCTTCCAGAATGATGCCTATTTCTCATCCAAAGGTGATGAATGTCTTTTTTGCTAGACTTGTACCAGAATCAGATCTACCTGTCCTGACTATTTTTTTTTAAGTTCATAGTAGCGTTCAGGAGGATGGAGCCAGCCTCTTCTTGGAGATGCCCAGTGACAGGACAAGGGGCAGTGGGTAGAAGTTGAGGCATAGGAGGCTCTGTGTGAACCTGAGAAAGAATTTTTTTCACTGCGAGGGTGACAGAGCACTGGAACCAGCTGCCCAGGGACATTGTGGAGTCTCCCTCTCTGGAGATATTCAAGAACCATATGGATCCATTCCTGTGTGACCTGCTCTAGGTGATCCTGCTCTGGCACAGGGGCTGAACCAGATTATCTTTTGAGGTTCCTTCCAGCCCCTGACATTCTGTGATTCTATGATTCTATGATCTCCGTGATACATCTATATTCAACTCCACTCCCATTCTTAATCTGTGTGATTCCACTATGTTTTAAATTATTAGAAACATTATCTTGTATTGGGTATTACACTTCAACAGGGGCCCAAGTGACAATCTTTCTAATAAACATTACTTTTAAAAGTCAGGAAGTTTTATTTCGGTATTTAGTTCTGGAGTTTGGTGGCCAGTCCTGAAAATAAATTTTTTTGAATTTTCAGCACAATATTCCTTCTCTGGATGCCCAGATACTGCAGAAATTAAAAAATAAAGTACCTAAAACATTTCTTTACAACCAGATATATCATCACATGTTGCAAATTTGTTTCTCTTTGGAGTCCTAGACAGAAATTTAGGAAATCTTCAACCTGTTTCTTCACGATCAAAATTCAGTGTGAGGTTGTGCATTTGATATGTTTTTGTTCATAGGTTTGAGTTTGGTTTTTTTTTTTTAATTAAAAAAAAAAAAAGGTTCACCTTTTGGGGTTTTTGGGGTTTTGGGTTTGTTTTGGGGTTTTTTTTTGGGGGGGGGGGTGTTAAAATTTCTCTTCAGCAGTCACACAGATATTTGCCAACCTTGGAAACCACTCTGTCATTCTGGTCACTTTTATTTTTCCCTTGTCAGTGGTGATTTTTCTGAATTCATATTTTTGCTTTCCTTGGTGCGGATTTTTTCAGTCCTATTGTAGAAACAGGCTTAGTTCAGAGATCTTTAACCCCTAATTTTTCATGGAGTAAGGGTAGAATCAGATAAAATACATATTTGAACCTGTTGTTATTCATGGAGCTGTCAAAAAGGTGAAGTGAGGTCATCAAAGTTTACCATTATGGGTTTCTATGTCATGGCAATATAGATGGATCATGGTCCTGATGCCTACCAATAGGCAGAGGAAGCTTATTTTAGTGCTGCCTTTTCCAAAACACATCTTCAGCCACTCCTGAATCTTCTAGCACTGCTAACTTCACCTGAAGAGTTTAACTATCATCCACTGTATCCTGTGGAGAATTGCCAGAGAGCAGGAAATGAAGGATTAAATAATACACCTATGTGCAAAGTTAGGAATACTGAGCAGTCACACAGAAAATACCTGACTAATAATTTACTGTGTATTTATAGCTTAGAACAGTTACAATAGAAACAATTCCTGTAGCAGCTTTTGCTTTAAAGGCAGTCTGCACTTTGCAAATGGCTCATTGAACTCATCTTAGCTATTCATTATGGAATCTTCACAAGAATGGAATTTCCTGGCCTCTGCAACAAGCTAGTCTAACTGTTCAGTCCTGTACAAAGCCTATCAAGCAAATTATGAGCAAGATAATTCTGCAACGAGGTCTTCAATTTTTGGGGGGGCAATAACTTGGCATGGGCAAGAATAGTGATTAAGGTAAAAGAAAGAGAATTGTGATCACAAAATCTTCCTACCTTTAGCTGCTATTACGCCTATCACTACAGCATGCAGAGGCCAAATCATAGAATCATAGAATCATAGAATGGTAAGGTTGGAGGGGACCTCAAGGATCATCTAGTTCCAACCCCCTGCCATAGGCAGGGACACCTCCCCCTAGAACAGGTCACTCAAGGCCTCATCCAACCTGGCCTTGAACACCTCCAGGGAGGGAGCAGCCACAACCTCCCTGGGCAACCTGTTCCAGTGTCTCACCACCCTCACTGGAAAGAACTTCCTCCTAACATACAGTTTCAATTTCCCCTCTGCCAGTTTAAACCCATTGCCCCTTGTCCTGTCATTGCAAGACCTTGTAAATAGTCCCTCCCCAGCCTTACTGTAGGCCCTCTTCAAGTACTGGAAGGCTACTATAAGGTGTCCTCGAAGCCTTCTCTTCTCCAGGCTGAAGAGCCCCAACTCTCTCAGTCTGTCCTCATAGCAGAGCTGCTGTAGCCCTCTGATCATCTTCGTGGCCCTCCTCTGGACCTGCTCCAACACTCTCATGTCCTTCCTGTGTTGGGGGCTCCATATAGCTCATCCATATATCATCCATATAGCTCATAACTCTTGACTTTGTTGAGATATCATACCTTACTTTAGTTTCCAAAAAAATTAGATAACTATTTTCTTGTGCATCTCTAAATTACCTGGGTTTGTCCCACACAGCAATGGCAGATCATTACTGCAGAATTTGGATCATTTCTTGCCTTGAATTTGAACTTCTCTGAAGATCAACATAGTTTGGATTTCTTTGATGTTTTAGTCCTAACTGTCCCAACTGTCCATCTCTTTTTCTGACCTGCATTGTCTAAGTGGGACAAGAAATCAGGCTCCTGTCTGGATTTTAGTCCAACACCAAACATACTGCAGAGGCACGTGGTGTAGATACTCAGAGAATGAGAAGCTTGGCTGCCTATATCATACAGGGGACAATGTGCCAAACATTCCAGCAGCCCAGTCCAAGGCAGCAAAAAGACAAAGCAAGAGTAGCCAATCTGAGGAATGGTGATAATGGAAGAGAAATTACCAGAAGTGAAAGAAGTATTATCAAGTATAGTTCACTTGAATTTGAGCCTCGTTTGTTATTTATCTGCAAATACATGAGTTTGGACCTAAAGGCAAACTCCAACTTCCTCCAATGGTCAAATACTGTAAGGTTTATCATTTGTCAAAGAGCTATCAAACAAAAGAGCATTCCTTCCATTCTACAAAATTAAGCAGCAACAGAAATGAACAATAATGAGAGAGGTACAGGCATTACACTCATACTCTATACCTGCAAACCGCACTGCATCTCCGGTCTGTGCCCATCTCCTTGCACAGCATTTCTCTCCTGAAAATCTTCCTTAGTCACTAACCTTGACATACCAGGTTATGTGCTTCCCTTCCCATGACAGCACCTTGTCTGGTTTAGAACAGAAGGGGCCTGTGTCATAAGTGGATTCAGGGAGGATGTGACAGGACTAGGGGATGTGGATTGTGGCATGTGGATCAGGGGAAACAGCTTATGACTAGCTAGATTCAGGTCAATGCAAAGTGCTTTCAGAGTATGAACTGTGAAATGTGATCTGATCTTCTTCTAACCAGTAGCTCTGTGCTCAGCTTGGTAGAGATAGTTATCCAGAAATTCTGAACTTTTCTACTCTGAAGTTTGCTGCTTTGCCTGCTGTTAAATATTCACCATAATTACTGTTTCTAGCACAGAACTTTTAACCTCAGTTTGCAAGGGACACTGCAAATACTGTTTCACTGTATTAGTGGAGCAGTGTAAGATCCAGGTTCTGGCTGCAGATGTGTGAGCAAGATCGCAAACTCACAAGGAAAGCAAATACGGGACAGAGCTGTCCCTTGAAAGCTCATATAGGATAGCTGAGAAGCAGAGCAAAGGCACTTTTGGAGTGTTGTCTTTGGAACTCAGCACTTGACTATACAACTTTAACTGTGTATCAAGGTCATTCAAAATACTTTACTGGATTTAAAAAAAAAACAACAAACAAACAAAAAAACACAAACCAAAACAACAAAACAACAAAAAAACCACCAACCAACAGAAACAAAAACAAAAAAACAAAAAACAAAAAACAAAAAACAAAAAACAAAAACAAAAACAAAAAAAAAAAAAAAAAGGTAAATTCCCCAGGAGGACTGCATGGAAACTAAATTATTTTCACTCTTACAGAAACTGGCATACTTTCTTTCTGGAACCTCCCCCCTGAGTTTTTGAGAAATTCTGAGGGTATGATCCATCACTTCAGATCCGTCTCTTACATTAAAGAATCCATCACTGAGCTGAGCTTAGATAAGTAGAAGTACAAGTAGCAGAAAAGACCATGCCTTTGACCTTCCCTGAAAAGGTATAATATTGCAGACAGATTTACAAGGTGCCTTTAATGATCTCATTCCACTGATTCTCTCTTCTCTCCATTTTATTTACCAAGATAAAATTTTACCTTTCACTTATTCCTTTCTTATTCCCAGGAAAAATGCATCTTTTCAAGGACTGGAAAACATACAGTTTTGCTTACTCTTTTTGCTTACTCTTTCCTCTCCTATTCTAGTGGAATGCACTCTTGCAGTAGCCTGGAGAGCCTCATTCCTAAAGTTTAAAGCATACATCTGTCTTGCTAAAGTACCTCAGCATGAAGTACACACCAGGAACCACCCAGCTGCATCAAAGTCCATTTTATCACCTTCAGACCAGAGCCAGCACCTGCTCTCAAGAAACCACATCACCTTGCACAGTAGAAGGACTATGTGGCCAAGAAACCCTGGACGTTTTGCACTAGGGTTTTTTAGGCCAGATGTTATCCCAAAAGGGTGCAAAGTAGTCACAGATGGTTTAGAAATCTACATACACACCAAAAAAACCCCACAACAGCAACATAAAACGACCAAAAGAAAAGGAAGGAAAAAAAAAAAAAAGGTGAAGTTGAATACTTACAGCTATTTTGCTCTCAAAGAGCTGTGAAACAGGGAGAATGGAAAACACGTAGCAATCAGACAATATATTCCACTCTTAGCACTACTGGTGAGGAGACATAAGGTGATGGACACTTTTGAACAGCAGGAACTTCTCCATATTTATTGCTATCAGGAAAGAAATCAGCTCTGTGGAGCTGTACAGGCAGCTGGTCATAGGCTTGGTGAACATGGCCATAGTTTGCCTCACTCTGTGTCTTCTGAGTTTCCCAGCCCCTGCACTGCAAGTGCATCTAGTTTTGAGAAAGGCTTGGGCACCTGCTTACTGAGAACAGCAGACCCACAGGACACTCTAGACCCATCTGTAACTAGCAAGTTATGATCTTGATTTTTTTGAAACAGAAAGATGCAGGAAAAAGAAAGAGATTGGCAGCTTCATCTTATGAACTTCACCTCAGCAGCCTTCCAGCAGCCACCCTGCTGTTATCACTGACTAATCGTTGCTAGCAGGCCATAACTGCGGTACGCAGCAGGTTCAGCCCATGGGAATGGCCAATACCTGGGGTGTGCTCTACATCTGACTGCTCCAGAACCAGATGAAACCATTCACATCTTAAAACACCATTTCTTTACTTCTCGTGGGGTTGCTCTTCTCTGAAGCAATCTTTCTGGGTGTCTCCCTGCTGTTGTTTTGGTCCTTTTGGTCACACAGCTGCTATCACATTCATAGAAGTCATATATATAGATGATAATGGAACAGGAGGTCTCATTTTCAGCCTCCACACTGGCATTATAACCTATTTTCCTTTGTGAACAGATCAGTTCTAAATGTTTCAAAACCACAGATAGGGACAGACTAAGAAAAGAGCTTGCTGCACCCCTGTCTGTTTGGCTTGTTGCCTTGTGGGAGCCAGGTTACAGATTAAACAAGGACAGGTTTTTTGTTTTGGTTTTTTTTTTCCTTGCTGGACCTTTTAAAGCACTAACAGAACATATATCCTGAGGAGCAAGGGACAGGCATCCATGCTACAGTAGAGGATTAGAGTAGGGGATGCAGTGTTGTATCTTCTTTCCTAATGTCCACACTAGAGTGGGGGAGTAAAGAGGCACATAGCAAGTGAGAAAATTATTCAAAACTCAGACTTCATTGCTGCCAAGGAAACAGATGATGATAGAGTTTTAAACTTGGAAATACATTTTCTCTAATTCAAAGCATTCTTTGATTTGCATGCCCAGTAGATACTCCTGAACAGGTTTATTTGCTCCAGTGTGCACTAGGGAACTGTATTGCACCATCTTGTTGAACCTGTTTCTGGAACTGTGCATTTGTGTAAAAGGTTGGTATTCTACATGCCCAGTAAAGGTGAACAAAGTAACTATTAGGCAATTATTGAAGCTCAACAGCAAGGTGAATGCTTCAAACCAATCCTCCAGAGCACTGTTGGAATGAACAACACAGTCTCCTATGACAAGGTGACCATCTTGTGGCCGAGGGAAAATCTGTGAATGTTATTTACCTGCACTTCAGTAAAGTCTTTGATGCTGCTCTCCATAGCATCTTCATTTTAAAAAAAAAATGGTTTCCCTAGGCTTGATGTGTGTACACTCTGCTGGATAGAACATTGTCTGGATAGCCAGGCCCAGAATGTGGCCCAGGGAGTTAGTGGATGGTCACAATTGCTGTTCCCCAGAGCTCACTCCTGTTTAGCAACTATATCAATAATCTTGACAAGCAGTTTAAGAGCACTCTCAGTAAATTTGCAGATGACACCAAATTGGGTGGGAGAGTTGACCTTCTGGAGGGTGGGAAGGCTCTTTAGAGGGACCTGGATAGGATGGATCGATGGGCTGAGGCCAATCATATGGGCTTCAACAAGACCAAGTGCTGAGTCCTGCACTTGAGTCACAACAACCACAGGCAAAACTACAGGCTTAGGATGGAATGAGTGGAAAGCTGCCAGAAGAAAAAGACCAAGGGATGTTGTTTGACAGCTGGCAGAACATGAGCAAGAAGCTTGCCTGGGAGGTCAATGGCATCCTGGCCTGGATCAGGAATAGTGTGGCCAGCAGGACTAGGGAGATGACTGTCACCCTGTACTCGGCACTGATGAGACTGCATGTTGAGTACTGTGTGGAGTTTTGGGTGCTGGAACAGGACCAGAGAAAGGCAATGAAGGTGGTGAAGGGTCTTGAGAATAAGTCTTATGAGGAGTGACTGAGGGAGCTGGAGTTGTTTAGTCCGAAGAAAAGGAGGCTGAGGGGAGACCTCATTGCTCTACAACTATCTGAACAGAAATTATAGAAAGCTGCTCACAAGTCACAACTGAAAGTACAAGAGGAAATGGCATCAAGTTATGCCAAGGGAGGTTTAGGTTAGACATTAGGAAAAAATTCTATACTGAAAGGGTTATCAAAGACTGGACCAAGCTGCCTAGGGGAGTGGTTCAATTTCCATCCATGGATGTATTTAAATACTGTCTAGATATACTGCTCAAGGATATGGTATAGTAATGACCCTGGTAGAGTTAAAAAATGATTGATGATCTTGATCACTTTTACAACCATAGTGATTCTGTGATTCTGTGACAGTGATGATTGTGATAATAAATCCAGTTACCCATACTAGGTGCCTATGGGTGACATGCAGAAGGTCATCTGTCTCACACAGAGGATTCCTGCCAGTAGTCTTTGGTCTGTATCAAGCCTCTACAATTGTGACATTGAAGGAAGCTACTTTGGAAAGTGTTAAGTGAAGCAGGAAAATGTGGAAGACTTAGGGTGGGAAAAGAATTACAAAAGGATTAATTACCAGTTCTCCCCATGCTTTGAAAACAGCCCAGCAGTTCACTTCTTTCTCAGAACACTTAGTCCAGAATTTGGGGCAAAAAAATCAACACACATGATATCATTGTGGACGACCTTTCACCATTACAGGCTTCAGTGACTCTATTGGCAGCCTCTGAACCAATATTTGGCTCAATTATTACTTGTCTTCTTGCAAAACTTGCTGTCGCCTGAAGTCTTTGGCAGAAGATATGAAAGATACTTTACAGAACACAGCAGGAGGGGGTTCCCTCTTCTACTAGAGAAAAGTTGTTGCTAACTCAGCATTAGCTTTTGTAATGTGCTTTACATGAGGTATGTTACCCTTTTGGCAACACCTCCAGGGCAACTTTTCTCCTTTGCCCTCATGTGGATTTGGGATAGGAGTTTCTCAGGAGAAGGTTCACACACTTCAGCAGAAAAACTGCCTTTGTGCTGTGACTCCATTCCTCTGGATATTTTTAAGTTCAGTCCCAAGCCTGTATTTCCAAGTCTGGCAACCCCTTCTGCATGCATGGGTGTCACCTCAAACTGTCTTCTCTCTGTGCTGTTGCAGAATTACTCTATTGAACTATGACTGATTTTTAATGCATTTGTTCAGGGTGCTTTTGTACTGTTTTTATAGTATAAAGAGAATGTAAGTGTGAAGCATCATCTCCTGCGGGGCATGGATGATGACACATAAGGCTCAGCTTGTGATAGTGCATGAAGATGTCATCATATCTGAAGCACAAAGAGAGGGTGCTTACTTGTATACGCTTCAGCAGGCTAACTAAATCTTCCATCTTTAGAACTATTTCTAAGGCTACTATTATGCTTAAAAAGCAGGACTGAGAGAAAAGATTTTAAGATGCTGATTATTTTTTTTTTTAATCTGAGTTTCATTCTTTGAAGTCTTACACTATCCTGTCCCTCCACCTATAGTATGTGACAATACCAACTGGTACATTGATTTAGCCCTGACAGATCATGAAAAGCCTGTTTCCATTGCATGACTGGCTTGTACCTCTCACAATAAATTTCCTAAACACAGACCAAACGGCCAGTTCTTTCAGATGTTAAAAATACTGGGTGATCACTGTAAAAATATGGTGGCGCCCAGGATAATACCAGCTAGAGCATAGGAGGTTCCACCTCAACACAAGGAGACACTTCTTTGTGCTGAGGGTGACAGTGCACTGGAACAGGCTGCCCAGAGAAGTCATGGAGTCTCCTTCGCTGGAGACTTTCAAAACCCACCTGGATACATTCCTGGGTGGCCTGCCCTAGGTGATTTTGCTTTGACAGGGTGGTTGGATTTGATGATCTCAGGAGGTCACTTCCAACCCCTAGCATTCCATGATTCTGTAATCTAGGAAGAAAACACAACCCAAAAGTTTGCCCACATTCTAGAGCTCTGAGATAGCAGTGTGCAGACAAAGAGGGCTATGAAATAATGACTCTGCTTAAGACCTACACTTCATGCCAAAAGAGCAAAACCCTTCAGAGCCTTGCAGAAATTAGGGGAAAGCCACCCTCATTTGTTTTATATTTGGGAATCACTGCCAACCTAAGCAAAGATTTCCCACTTGCCGCTTCCCTTTTCCTCTACAGTTCTCCAAGCCTTCCCTGCTCTACAGCCAAGGATCAACCTCCTTGTCCTGGAGTAGCAGTTTCCTCTATCTTTCCCTATCAAAATCTTTCTGGCACCAGCATAAGATTTGTGGCATTGCTGCAAATATCTTAGCACCAGCACAAACCATTGACAAACTCCCATCCCAGCCCAACATAGACAATGAAATACTAGGCTACAGCATAAATCCTTCCGTTCCTAAAACAGAATTCTGAACTTCTCTTAGCTCTTTGTCATTTACTGCCAAGTTTTTGAATTAGATTATATGGCACATGTTCAATAAACACTAAAAAAAAATCAACAACCTGATTAATTAAGCAACCCTGAACTCTTTGCATGCAGGCACTAAAAAAATCACACCTGTTGTTTTCTTCAGCAACATGTAGCAATAAATATTTTTAAAACTCTCCCAAGATACATTTTCTTCCTATGAAATAGGATGATTTAAGGGTTTGTTTGTTTGTTATACAGTTTTGTTAGGTATATTCAAGACAGAATATGAATGGTTTGTATGTTTACCCAGACAGATTGTTGACTCGTGTCACTGAGTTCCTCAAGCTTATAAATAGCATCCCCAGTGTTGTATTGCCTTATTGGTCTTATGCCATGAGCTTGGACAACTGGAGGGATGTACTCGATCATTTACTTGACAGCCTGACTCTCACCTGCTCAGATGGACAGCATCAGCATCCCAGATCACTTCCAAATCAGTATAGGGACACATCCAGGAACCTTGGTGTTGTGTGCACTTTCTGCTGTAAAGACTCTGTCCTAAACAGGAGTTAACAGCTGATGAGCTGAGACACCACCAAAGTCTCGGGTGCATATTTCTCAGGAGTCTTTGTGCACCTGGTTTCTTGAGGATGTCATGACATTCAGTGCATCAAAGCTGCTCAACAGCCATTTCAACAAGTTAGCAAGCAAAGCTGCACTTTTCAAGTATGGAGGATGAATAAACAAAGGAGGAGTTCACACACAATCACCTTGCACAGACTTCAGATCTTCATCACCTGGCCTTCGTTCAAAAACTGGTTTTCTTGCAACATGCCCTTTATGCTCAATGTCCAACCAATATTTCAGATTCACTTTCTGGAATAACCTTACCCGTGATCATAAAACTCTGTACATAAGAGCTAGTGGGTAAGTAGTAGATCCTTCCCTGAAGGTTTCTGATGATGCTTTTCTGGACACTTCTAAAATGGACCAGGTCCTTCACAAACGTTTTTAACTGTTTTTACCGTTTTCTTGTCCACATAAATCAAGTAGGGGAGGCATTAGAACCAGCTGATGAAGGGAACCAAAGAGACCACTGGCTTTCAGGTGACATTGCTAGACTGTACCTTTTCAGAAGTTCCTCTCTCACATAACATGATATCAGATGTGCTTGTCTCCAGGAACAAGGCTTTTGAATGCTCTTTGCAGAGATATCTCTGATACCCAAGGTGGATTCTGCTGTGTGGAAAAGGGATTTGCAGTGCCTGTCTCAGCACTTTTAGAACCGTAAAGGAAAATGTTATGCCCATTTGATATTGTTAATCTACCTCAAAATGGGATCCTTAGGACTAAATTAGGACTAAATTTTACTCACTTTTCCTGATCTGCACTTCAGGGTGAAAATATCTGGAGGTTTCTAGGCAGTTTGCCTCAAATTCTGCATGGGATTCAGTGCATTTTGGGGTGTCATTTTTTGGATTATTTAGTTTTGTAACTTGTCAGCCTCTCAAATGGAAACAGCAAAAAAAAAAAAAAAAATCTGTAAAAGCTACTGCTTCTTTACCTTTGGACCAAGACTTGAAGTGTTAAAGCACAACTCCTAGTAACACAGATTACAATAAAATCTGAGTTTCTTTATTTCACTTTCACTACTAGTTTGTAACAATGGGAGCCAAGAGGTTATTTTGCAAATGTAAAGAGGACCAAGAGTCCTGTAAATGTTTTAATAGCATGTGAAATTTGAAAGCCTTAACAGCAGAAGCTTAGTAGTAGTGTCTCACAATGCTTGGGCATTTAATGAGTTGTATTTTATGAGTCTGTTTTTCTGAGGGATGATAAAAGGGTGTATGAAAAGGTCAAAGTCAGGAGGCTGTACTACAATGTATCTTGCCAAGGTTACACACAAGGTATCTTGCACTCTCTTGAGGAAAGGATGGATTAGATTTGCAGCCATGGAGGTATTCTTTTTTAAAGGCCTTCAAATAAAAAAAGGTATGGTAGACTTTTTTTTTTTTTTTTTTGTGCGTGTGAAGTAGAGGTGGAGGGGAAGAAAATACATACATCAGCAGGATTGTATGGCTCAGTGGACAACTACAGCCCCAAAGCAAGTTGCAAGCACTTGGTTCTAGTGATGTGTCCTCAAACCTTTAAGTTTATGACCTTTGTTTTCCATTTTTTCCCATTGAGAGTAAACATGTGACATGAGATCAACATTTGTAAAACTGTTCTCTAGGCTGCCATATGAACTTCCAATTAGCTAATTATTGACTTAATGGCCAGCCAGTAACCTAGCATCATTACAGTTATCACAGATCTATGTCTGCTCTGGAGGCCTCATCTACAGACAGCTGAAGCATGTGTCCCAGAAATCCCAGGCAGGCATTTGGCTTCCTAAGTCATTTTGGATGAGTCCCTACTGAAGTTGAGTTCCTCCAGAATTTGTTTTCTCCCTATATGTGAACTCTCATATCAATGCTTTCTTGATACTGTCTTTCCTCAGAAAGGTGTTTCCAAAGCGTACTTGAGAGATCCCGGTAAGGAACATGACAACATCCTTCTCATGTACCTCTTGCCTATAGGATATACTTCCATTATACCTTACAATCTTTTGCTCCCATTCTGTTGTCCTTCACTTTTGGGAAGAGGAAGCTCACCTTTTTTTGTATTGTGAAGTGAATCCAATGTGCTTTCAATATATTTATTATTAAAAGTGAAACTCTTGGTAATAACTGAATTACAGAGGCATGACAAGCCATGCAAAAAGTAACTATGGATGACCATTCCAGACATCCTTTTCCTCCTGCCAGTGTCCCACACCTTTTGCACAGCCACATACCGAAATGTGTACCTGTGTTCACATACTGCCTATGCTGTTGCTATCCCCAATGGCTTTAGATGTGCACTAAATAAACACCATTACGGTGCTAATCTTATTGACTGATGACTCTTGGCAGTAGCCCCATGGGCTTGTGGGTAGTGGAGAACATATAGCAGGGTTTGAGCAGCAGCTCTTCACTCTTTGGGGAAAAGCTCTCACTGCTTTTGACCTGGGCTGTGCCTTTTCGAGTGGCAGACGCTACACGAGTGCCTCCCAGCTACCAGTGGGTGGGTGATGACTAACTGGGACATCTCCCTCTTTCCAAGACCAGATCCTCCTCATCAGTGATGCATTCACTGTGGTGGAGCTGCTGCCCCCGGCATTCTCTGCTTCTCCTGCTGGAAGCAGCTGGGCTTTGCCAAACCCCAGATTCATGCGGTTTGGCGCCCTCTGCTCATTTGGAGTAAGAGCTCCATCCAACACATACTGCTGTATACAAGTCAAGCAACAGCCACAGCGAGGACTGGGCCAGAAGCTGGCCCACAAGCTCCTCTTTAAGCTTCAGGAGGTGGGTTAGTAGCCGCAGGGACAGGGTGACGGGAATGCTGTGTGCTGGGAGAAATAATGAGCCAAGCATTTGTCTGAAGAGGAAGGGAGGCATAAGGAGTTTTACAAGCTGCAGAGGAGGTAAGGAAGAGGCCAATAGAACAAATACAATGTATTTAAATACTCATTTCTCAAAAAATATGTCCCCTTCCCCTTCCTCCGTTTTTAGTCCTGATTTTCAAGACTGGAATGATAACCTTTGTGCCTGCTATTAAAAAGATAGTACACAGTTTTTTCTTCAGCCCTCAACACAACCCCAAAGCAAGCATGCATGAGAATACAAAGGGAGAGGGCTGGAGAGGGACAGATGGCTGCCTGAATTGTCCTGAGTCACTTGTGCCAAGATATGCTGCAACTTCTTTTTCTTGTCATTGCTACCATTCATTTCAAGAAGCCCACTTATCTTCATTAAATATCTTCTGTGCAGCTTAAGGATGTAAGGGAGGACAGCATCATCTGGGGGTTGGTCCCCAGGGATTTAGCCACAACATAGGCCCAGCAGCTTCAATGGATTCTGCAGCCCTTCTGGGAACCATAAACTCCCCTCAAACACCCACACAGCTGAGGGTGGGGTGGAGAAGGACTGGCACCAAGGGAAGAAGGTAGGGGTGGGAAGAAGTGAGTTACTGTACTCACACACCCTAAGCAATCTGGGGCTTTCTCAGCAGCAGAAAGAGCCAGCTTTCATCTCCACTCCAGCCAGTGAGGCTATGGGAAGCAGAGCCAGCTTGTTTCCTGTAAACACACTGCTTTTCCCAAAACTGTGGTAGTAAGACAAGCCACTGAATCACAAGTGAGTCCAAGACTGGGACAGGTGTCACTGTTAGTGATGGGCTGAAAGGCTTCACTTCTCCCCATCCTTCTCCAGTGCCCGCAATTTGCCATGCTCTCACCACATTTGTCCTCTGTTTTATCTGTCCTACTTTCATTTCCTTTCCCACCTACTTCCTTCCCAGGTCTTGGCACAAGAGGGACCCTTCTTATCTTAATCTCAACTGAAAATATGAACCAGGTGATATGGTCTTCGACATCAACTGTGGCCCACAGGTTAGGCATTCCTGTTTAAAGGACTGGCAGATTGTAAATTCCTGTGATAACTAATGTTTTCCTTAAAACCTCAGCTCCCACACTCTGCATTCTACCAGATAATTCCTATTTTCTTTTCTTTATAAACTGGGCATGCACACAGATGTCAGGATTTTTGTCAAAAGCCTGATGAGGTGACCAAAGATTATTTAAATATCAAAGTGCAAGGAAACTTATCTTGAATAGGCACATTTCAAAACCTGTTGCTTTTTGCCAGTTTGCTTCATGCCAATTAATCACTTATTACTTGGTGACAATAGGGAGATGATGAATACTGGTGGTGAATACTGGTGGTGAATACTGGTGGTGAATACTGGTGAGTTGCCTAAAAGAAAGACATGGATCCTTTGTATCCCACCAAAACATAAATTCAGGATGTTTGGTAACATTACATTCTCCATGCAATGCTGGACAAAGCGTTCGAAGTCAGACAGTGCCAGCATGTAGGAAAAAATAAAATAGACTCAGATTCTTGGCTGCCTGCAAAGCAAAAAGACTAAGTCCACTGATTAATTAATTTCAACCTTGTTCTATATATACATGGTTGATTAAGAGGCAGGTCCTCCTTTCTTGCTTAGAAACAAGAAAACAGGTGAGAAATTAATGCAGAGACAAAACAAAGGCAAACAAAAAAAACAACCAACCAAACCCCCCCCCAACAACAACAACAAAAACCCAAGAAAAAAACAGGAAAAATAATCCCTGAACAACAACAAAAAAAACCCTGCCCCAAACCCTAAAGCAAAGCACACAGGGTTATTTGTGTTTGTTCTGTTGAGTACAACTTAACATTTTCATGCAGCTAGATTCTACTCTTGGATATCAGAGGCTAGCAATTTTTGAATGATGCTTTCCCTTCCTGCATTAGATGGGTTTTCCAAAGTCATGTGCTGTCTGAGTTCATACTTCTCTTTTATGGACTCTGTGTTCCCTATTTTCTGCTGTTGAGGGCTCTTGTCACCATGGCAATAGTGAGTTTTATCTGTTTGGGGAAATATATAAGCACCTACAACTAAACTCTTCTAAGTCAAAGCCTGTC
Source organism: Ramphastos sulfuratus (assembly GCA_013399055.1). Classification (NCBI taxonomy): domain Eukaryota; kingdom Metazoa; phylum Chordata; class Aves; order Piciformes; family Ramphastidae; genus Ramphastos; species Ramphastos sulfuratus. Next base: position 706,885 of record WBNM01045313.1, on the reverse strand, counting down.
ATGATATTCACAGTTCTCTTTCCTTGATGACAGATACTGGGTGTGAAAGACATTTCACTATGACTGGGGTAGAAAAAAAGTCTGATCAGAGCATGGCCAAAAGACCCTACTGGGGGCAAACTAAGCAGTGCTCAATGAGGAGCAACCAAAGCACACTCTGAATCAAAAGAAGTCGAGAAACCAAATACATAGGTGTGGGTGGATCACTGCAAAGTGCAGGTAACTTAAAATCAGGCCTGAAACGGTCAGAGCTGGAAAGTGAAGCCTTAAAAACTGAGATCTGTGGGAAAATCAAAAAGTACAGAGTCGGCCTATAGTCACTGGTTGATGACACCCAAAAGGGTACAGAACTTTTCCTGAGAGCTGTGGATTATTGCTCCTAGAAAGGCAACAGTGAAGAAAGAGATGCAGAAACAGTTGGAAACCTTCAGAAAACACCCTAAGTAGAAGACAGTGTGAGGACCACCTCTTACTCTACTTGAGGAAATAGTACCTAGGCTGGGTTTCTCCCCTATCCCTTCTACTCTTTCTTCAGAAGGACCTCTAAAGAAAGCCATTTTCTTCCTTCTTATCTTATCTCCTGGCATGGACTTGGGGCCTTCCCTCAACCTTGGATGACCTTTGTTTGAGAGGATACCTCTTATCCAGCACTTTAGAGGTCCTCCAGGTAGTTCTTTGCTTTGCCTTTCAGCAAAGATTACACAGAATGCCACGGTTTGATCTGATGCTTGCATTGATCACAGTAAATTGTGAGTGTCCCTTAATGTGTTTTCTTCCAATATAGAAACACGCTTGCTGTCCCAAAGGATTTCAGGGCTCTCACTGAATGAAGAACTCAATCTCTTACCATGTCTATCTGCTAGGCTATATTTACTTCATGCTCACCTAAAAAGTCAGGCTACTGGTACTGCCTCTCTCTGTGCAAATTTTTACATACTGATGCTGAAAATTTGAAGTTTGTTGTCTGTTCTTGTACCCCTAAGGGGTGAGGACCCTTTGCAGGAAGGATCATATCATAGAATCATAGAATGGTAAGGTTGGAAGGGACCTCAAGGATCATCTAGTTCCAACCCCCTGCCATTGGTAGGGACACCTCCCACTAGTACAGGTCAAGGCCTCGTCCAACCTGGCCTTGAACACCTCCAGGGAGGGAGCAGCCACAACCTCCCTGGACAACCTGTTTCAGTGCCTCACCACTCTCACTGGAAAGAAATTCCTCCTGACATCTAGTCTAAATCTTCCCTCTGCCAGTTTAAACCCATTGCCCCTTGTCCTGTCATTGCAAGACCTTGTCAATAGTCCCTCCCCAGCCTTCCTGTAAGCCCCCTTCAGATACTGGAAGGCTACTCTAAGGTCTCCTGGAAGCCTTCTCTTCTCCAGGCTGAAGAGCCTGGAGAATGATAATTTTCTTTTTTCGTGTATTTTCATTTTGAATGCCATAGTCTGCTGCTGGAAATTTGGGATGGTAAAATAACTATCTCTTTACTCATGCACTGTGAATTCAATACCAAAACCCAGGACTGGGCAATATCCGAATGTGAAAGGGACCTCTGAGACTGAAAATAAATAGCCAGAGAGCTGGCTGGAAGAAGAAGCCCCCACCTACTGCGTTGCATCCCTGAGCTGTTAAACCAGCTGAGGCTAGCTTAATGCACAGGAGCTGCTGATTTTCAAACCCGTGCTGTCAAGGTGGGATGTTGAGGGGCAGAGACAAAGTCTATTTGTGTGCTGGAGTATCTGGAGTTCCTTTCATACTTGTGCTGCCTTCTGCCATGAGACAGCACAGATCCCCTTTGCAGGGTGCTCTACAGCTTGCTAGTACATAATGAAAATTCTTACAAGCTCTGGAGCAGCTCAGTATAAACTAATCAAAGCACTGTAAAGTAACCTCCACTTCTCCTTCTGCATCTCTGAAATACAATCAAGAGCATCAAGAAAGTTCACAGGCCATGAAAAAAAACACGTCTGGATCATTATAGTTATAACCCTGGACAAGAACTGAAAGATTTGTCCTTGCAAAGCATACTTGCTCTGGTTTGGAATGGCTTCATCTCTATATAGGAATTGTCCATGTCTGGCAATGTGTAGAAATATACTGTTCCGACTCAGGAGGCATGCAAAATAGCAGGAAATGACTCTGTTTGAAAATTAGACTGTAAATTTAGATATAGCTGTTCTGATCCTGACATGATTTGTTATGAGTAAATCAATGTATTTTTGGCAGAGATCATGAAAAAAAAAAAATATATATATATATATAAAAGAAAAAGTGGAGAGGGAGAGAATAGAAACAGAGTTTTCTAGAGGAAGCTAAACAGAAATGCCAGTTTGTGTTAACTGTATCATAGATTTCAAGTTATTGATACTTCAGCCTGTTGACAGCTGCTTTCTGATGTGTTCAGTACAACCAGGTGGAACAGGCTTAGCACAGAGACTCTTGAGACTTGATTCCTGTTTTAGCATGTGACTCAGACTTTCCACTCTCTCTCCAGCTGTCCCTACTCTTGGAACTTCTACCTTTCCTTTGCTTGAAGGACAATGCTTGGGCAATTTGAGGAAAGGGCCTCCAAGACCAGAAAGCTGAGTGCACAGAAGAGGATATACCTACGCTGCTGAAGCTCAGCAAGGCAATGCCACGTGCCAGTGCAGAAGTGCAAATGCTTGGAGCAGGTCCTTAGGACCTGGAAAAGCAGTGAGGAGCCTAGACAGCAGAGTGGTAAACCTAGGCTTCAGGTGTGCATGGGCAACTAGGTGTTAAGCATCTGTAACTGAGTGCCTAATGTCCTATCTAGCAACAGGCAAATCTCAGTGCCAAAAGAATATGGGGATCCAAGCTAAACATTGTCAGAGGTGTAGCACCACACTGCTCTGCTCATTTTGCTCCCACTGCTAGAACCTCCTCATCAGCTGATGAGTTATATCTTTGCAGGAAACTACACTGTGGCAGGTCAGCATGGTGTGGGTATGTTATGACAGCTGGAGAGGAATTTCCTGAAAGTGTTACACCATTTCTCTGGATGTAGCTGGACAGGCAGAGATGAGGGAATCCCCATTTATAGTCTGCATCCCCAGGCTGAATCCCACAACAGGAAAGCAAAGGACCACATAAGAAAATGTCCCAGATCGGGGAGGGGACATGGAGTAGTAAATGTTTCCAAAGGTCAGATTCCAGAAATCTGGTTAAAATCAAGCCCTGGGAAAATGTCCAGGTCTGCTGATCAGCATCATGAAAAGGTGGCTTGTGTCACCCAGAGGGGTGGGGAAGGCAAAGGAAGAGCCTGGAACATGATTCATTTGGCAGTATCCACATTTCCTCTATGGATCGGAGGATCCAAAACCTGTGGATCTGCCAGGGTTGTACGCCTGCCCCGGTGTCATTCATGTCCTTCAGAAGCAGTACACTTCCAGGCCTTGCTGCAATGCAGCTTGCAGTGGAAGATGATGAAGGTCCTCTGATTCATAGTAAGAAATGAACAAGCCCAGCTACTGCTAGAAAGTGTAGTTCAGAGTCCAGTTTCTAAAAAATGGCTTGCAAAGGGAAGTAAAGAAACAGCAAAATTACTGTGAGAATCTAGCTAAGGAGAATACTACTTCCTTACATTGTATTTAATAGAAGTACTGGGTTTAGACTGTGCAAACAGAACATTTCTAGCAGCCACAGGTAGATAAGTCCTTGCTTTTTTGTTCTCTCTGCACAAGTATAGTCCTGTGTACCAATTTGGCTTATTAAAAGGAAACCTGAAAATCCAAATGAGACCCATTCAAAGTGACTGCCTCGGGTTGCCTTTAGACAGTTACGCCTGTGCAATGAAAATACTACCAAATGAGCAATGCATTTGTAACACAAAAGTTCATAAGGCAATGACCAAGAACTGCAGCAGTGGAAAGAGCTTCACAATAATCCTGTCACAGAAAGAAGCAAAGCACTTTGCCCTGTTAGAGAGCCTGTGTTTACTCATCGATGGTCACAGCATAACCATCTTAAGTAGACCCAACAATACCAGAGGAAAATATGGAAAGAACATAACATCAGAACTGAGGTCAACATCTGGATGGACTTAGGCTTCGCAAAGGAATTCACTGACTCATTGGCACATGTGAGGACTGTCATCTCCTTTGCAGCATTTAGTCTTTAATCATGAGAGACCACTGGAGTAAGGCTTGGCTTTCAGGAATATTAATGGAGTAATAGTGCTATGAAAAGTGAAAAAAAACAAGGCAAGAAAATGCGCAGCTCTGAAAACCACCAGTATAACTTCCTCCCTACATATACACACAGAAGGAGGGACTAGCCAAGAGACCGACACCAAAAACACCTGCTGGGTGTTTGAACATGAATGGTATAGAAGCTTCATCTGTGTTCTGACCCTGCATGACCTGCAGGGGCTCCACCAGTGGCACAAAAGTTTTGCAGAGTGACTGAGGTCTCCCTGTGACCTCTATGGGGTGTAACATGGACTCTCTTGCCAGGGATATCTGCACCAGCACATCCCCAGTGCTCTGGGGCAGTGGTAGTCAGTCCAGGGAGAGGGCAGAAAAAGGAAACAGAGTTAACAGATGGTGGGCAGGGCTTTCCTGCTGAAACTACTAGGAAAAAGATGGACCGTAGAGTCATTTCTGGAAAAAAATGTGCCTTGGATGAGTCGTTGCAAGCACAATGCCTTCCCTATACAGCCAGCACATCACTCTCCTGCCTCATCAGAAAAGCCCCACAGGCAACCAAGAACCATAGCCTGCAGATCCATGCCAAGGCACGCTGCTCAGTGTGGCATTCCCATGAACTTGGGCCACATTCTTGCCTTCGCCCTGCTTGGAGACCTTTGTCTGTATACGGAGCCTCGGGGACCACAGAGGCAGCAAACAGGCTCAGAGCTGGTGCACTGTTCCATGCATCTGTGCCCAGAGTTCTGCTTTCTCTCGGATTACGAACGTCTAATCCTCTTGAGTTTGACAGATCATAGCAGACAAAAAGAAGTGATGGGGAACTTCTTAGCCCATGAGTACTCAGTTGTTCTTCTCTGTCATTTAAACTGGTGTTTTATTAGGCTAATTCTTGTGACCAGGAGGATTTGGAAGTGCCTACCTTGATTGTCCTATTGCAGTGATCTCATGATTCACAAGGCCCCAGATTGTATGCTGAGGAATTTCTAGTGGCAGTTCCTGTGAAGCAGAGAGTACAATGGCTTCTCAGGTACCCCTTACTCCACAATGAGAAAGGCCTGAGTAGAGCAAGAAATTGAGATTCTCACTTGATTTTCTGTGATCAGCTCCACCACCAGCTTCCCCAGCCATTGTTTCAGGTTACTCAGAAGGTAAATCACTAGCTTGCTCCAATCTAGTTTGATCCAATCATATGTTGTTGCATGAACTTGAGAACCTTTCTCTGGGCAGCACAATATGGTCTTTCCTGGATAAGGACAGTTAAAGTAGCAATGAGTCTTTGGCATTTATGTTCTGTACAATAGTCAGCTGAGAAACAAATTAACACCTACATACATCCAGCAATTTAGGAGGCAGCTTTGTTCTCAGACTAAAGTTGAACTACTACTCTAAGACAAGACTTAACCCTTCACATCCCCTGTTTGGGACAACTCAGAATATCATTATGCGCACTAACAACAAGGCCTCTGAGATCACACTTTAGGGATACAATATAAACAAGGAACAAAATGCATCCAGCCCTATTTATTGCAAGTCAGTTGTTATGCCAGGCTGCTTTTATGCCAGGGTCCTCCCAGAAAGCAGAGGTGTTCATCATGTAGTTTTTGTGAAAGCAGCCAGGATCTTTTCAATTGACACATCACTGATCACCTGTAATGGTACTTCTCAAGAAGAGAAGGTAGGAAAGCAAGGGTGAGAAACAATCTCCATAGTCAGAAAACTGTCGAGGGGATTAATGGCAGAAGGTTAAAATTACTCTTATCCAACAGGGTGGTAACAGAATCACAGAATCATCATAGAATCGTTGAGGCTGGAAAAGACCTCTGAGATCATCAGGTCCAGCCTATGACCTAACACCATAACATCAGTTAAACCATGTCACCAAGTGCCACATCCAATCTTTTCTTAAAGACCTCCAGGGATGGTGACTCCATCGCCTCACTGGGCCCATTCCAGTGCCCAATCACCCTTTCTGTAAGGAAGTGCTTCCTAATATCCAACCTAAACCTCCCCTGGGGCAGTTTCAGAGGCCACGTCCTCTTGTCCTGTCACTAGCTGCCTGGGAGAAGAGCCTGACTCCTACCTGACTACAACTTCCTTTTAGGTAGTTGTAGAGAGTGATAAGGTCCCCTTTAAGTCTCCTCTTCTCCAGGCTGAACACCCCCAGCTCCCTCAGTTTCTCCTGATAGGACTTTCCCTCCAGTTCCCTCACCAGTCTCATCAGTCTCCTCTGGACCCGCTCCAGCACCTCAATATCCTTCTTGCAGTGAGGGGCCCAGCACTGCACACAGTACTCAAGGCGAGGCCTTGCCAGTGCCGAGCACAGGGGCAGAATTACATCCCTAGTCCTGCTGACCACACTATTCCTGACACAGGCCAGGATGCCATTGGTCTTCCATGCCCCCTGGGCACACTGCTGGCTCATGCTCAGCTGGTTGTGATGCAGTTACTGCCAGGTCCCTCTCAACTGGGCTGCTCTTCAGCCACTCATCCCCCAGTCTGTATTGCTGCATGGGGTTATTGTGGCCAAAGTGCAGGACCCTGCACTTGGTCCTGTTGAATCTCATACCATAGCCCTCAGCCCACTGATCCAGCCTGTCCAGGTCCCTTTGGGGCTGCCCAGGGAGGTGGTGGAGTCGCCGTCCCTGGAGGTGTTCAAGGCACGTTTGGACGTGGCACTTGGTGCCGTGGTCTAGTCTTGAGGTCTGTGGTGATGGGTTGGACTTGATGATCTTTGAGGTCTCTTCCAACCTTGCTTATACTGTGATACTGTGACACTGTGATCTTCCTACCCTCCCTAATTTTCCAGTCTGCTGATGGCACATGTTGATTTGATGAGTTTTCATTTCATTTTGTGTAACGCTCCCTAGTACCTCTGGAACTACAGATTTAGTGGGGTGTAAGGGAAATTTAGTGGGGCGTAGGGGAATGCCTCACTATGAGTTTATGTTTGCCTAAATACAATAATCAGTTTACCTGGGTAATCACAGTTACCTCTTTAGGCAACAAAGACACATGTATTTTCAGAAAGTGATCCTTTTCGTCTATCTTGATATACCTTAGATATCTGTCTACAAATTCAACCAAGTAATTACCAAGTAATAAAAACATCAGCTTCACTACTTGTTAAGCCTTACTGAATTGTAAGAGTACATATGAATGCCTCCTGATTGCTCCTGTGCAGTCAGAGGTATTTTTATGCTAACAACCTGGTAGGAGTTGGTGGTCAGTGACTAAGGGCTGTGATTTTGTGGCACTGTTCCTTATTGCCATAATTTCCTACTCCACTCTAAGTACTTATCATAAAGTATTCATATGTGAAAGCTTAAGAGCCTTTGGCCACCTTAAATGCCATGGGTGCTCTTATGGTGACGCCTAATGCAACAATTTCAACTTTCATATTGCCTCTAGAATCAAGATCTTAAACTCATTTGCCCTTCAAAGATGCATTGTCCTTGAGATAGAAAGAGGTTTCTATGCCCAGTTGCAAGATAGTCCTCCCTCTAACATTCTAGTTCCACTAAGACTTTTCAGAAAATTCAGTTCTGTTATAGCCTTTCCACTACTCAGTCCCTTGTTCTTCTCCTTAACTCTCATCTCCTTTCTTGCTTCCTGACTTTGTCTCTTCATCTTGTGTTGTTTCCCTTATTACGTGCATCTAACCATTTCTGCTTTCAAGATCTCTCTAATAGGATTACAGCCACTTGGCAGAGCTGGCTGCTTCTCTGATGGGTGGCCTTGCTCTGTATCAGATGGTGAGTGGGCACATATCTGGCCCATTTTTAGAGGTCAACCACTATGACATGTTGGGTATTTGAAATGCAAGACAAGCACTTTTTTGCCATTTATGGGAACAGCCATATTAGGCCATTTGGTTTTCCATCAGAATAAAAACTGCTGCATAATTAGTCTTTGACTGTGAAATAAGACCATATCCTTCCATCTCAAAATCCATGAACTTAGACTCAAGCCTAAAAAATTCACCTCTGAGTTTTCATGTCAGGATTTTCTCTGTGTTGGGAGGAGGAGGGGGAAATACAGATAAACTGAGGTCTCAGATCTCCAGGAGAGAACTGAAGCTCAATAGCTCAGAGCCCATCTGTGTAATGCTGTCTTCTACAAAGCCAAATACTTCTAATCATGACAACGAAAGGGATAAAAAAGAAAGAGGGAAGTTTGTCTTCCCTCTTATGAACTAATTCATAATTGGTTTCTATTAATTATTTTGTTTTGAGCACAAAAATCCCCCCCATTAAAGCACTAATGTAAGAATGAAATGTCAGGAAAAACAATCCACCCTGTAACTGCAAGAGTATTTTTTTCTGCTTTCTTGTTGAAGTGACATATGAATGCTGTGAGGTTACTTCTATTGTGGAACAGATGCATTGTTATACCACATAGCAGGATGGAGCTGACCCTAGAAACTCCTAACACACAATAAATTGAGATCTTCTTTTGGAAATGACGCTAGCAGTACGCATCTCTGTAATGATAGCCTTTGGGCCTTGTTCTGCAGTCACAGGGAGTTTACGAGATGTTATATTCTCCCATTTCCTCCCTGATGAAACTTCCCTGGGAAGGTCTTTCGGAATCAGGATGTGTCACTTCCAAAAGGATGTTTGGGCAGAGTCCATGTCAAAAACATCATATCATTGATCTGGAGCTAGGTACGCAAATGATGCAGTCTAGAGCTGGAGCTGTTTCCAGGCCTTCACCACTGGTCCAATTTCCAGAACTAGATGTGTGAAAACCTCAAGCCCCACAAACAGCTTTGTTTTTTTTAAGTCACATTAGTTGCCCTTTATACATAGAATACAAATACAATACTACTGTTCTGTGCAATAAAACTTCTTCCATCTTGAGCATAGGTCTCAGTCTAATGAGGAAATATCAAAATAAATACTAAAATCAAACTCGACTTTTTCAAACAGTCCAAATCAGGTTTTTAAAGTCAAAAATATAGCAGCCATAGTTTGTTACAATCCAAAGTCCTGCACCAGGGCATGGACACCATAAGGATGACTGTGGTTGTGGCCAGGAGGAGGTTGCTTTCTTCTCTCAGGCAACCAGCACCAGAACAAGAGGACACAGTCTCAAGTTGTGCCAGGGGAAGTTTAGGCTCGAGGTGAGGAGAAAGTTCTTCACCGAGAGAGTCATTCGCTACTGGAATGGGCTGCCCAGGGAGGTGGTGGAGTCACCGTCCCTGGAGGTGTTCAAGGCACGTTTGGACGTGGCACTTGGTGCCATGGTCTTGTCTCGAGGTCTGTGGTAATGGGTTGGACTTGATGATCTTTGAGGTCTCTTCCAACCTTGCTTATACTATGATACTATGAAAAAGGCCTTGTTTTAATTTTGCAGTCAGAAAATCAGGAAAGCACAGTGGCTTAATGGTTTCTTTTTCTTTTTTTTTTTTTTTTCTTTTTTTTTTCTTCCCTTTTTTTTTTTTTTTCCCTTTTTTTTTTTTTTATAAATTTCAGGTCAAATACATGGTTTGGTTTATACAGGATATCATTTGCAACAATGCAGCCAACAGAAAGTAAGATTTTTTTATCATTACATCTACAATACTGCATTGTGCACAACTTCATAACTAGTTACACAGCATTTGAACATTCACAGAACTGGACCACAGCACCTCAGCTCAAAACAATCACCTCAGTATGCCTGTTTCTCCAGTTTATAGTCTTGAGGGCCATCATAAGAGAAGTTTAATAATGCCCATAGTTTTTTTGGTGCTTCAGTGAAAGATAGCAATGCAAGTCTCAGGTATTTTTTCTTTCATAATGGCTCTAGGGAGAGATCTCCTTTGTCTACAGTAGAGAGACATTGTTTTAAAATCACCAATTTAATATTGTTTCTAGAATATTGTATTTTTCTGTAAAGAGTTAAGGAGGACTCCTTATGGGGAACAACAACAACAAAAAGTGCACTTAATCTTTTTTAGAAAGAGCAACTACATTAAAACAAGGACCAAGACCTACATTTTTGTAGGTAAAAAAAGTTGTTTCTCTTTAACTTTCACACTTCTGTTTTTTAAGTCTACCCAAAAAGCATGTATGATTAAGCATGACTTGCTGGTCATGATAAAGGAGGTAAAACAGCAGAAGTCCATAAACTGGAAATACTTCCTTGCTATTTGCAGATAGCAGGCTCAAAATGAATAGGAGATAAGAACACCCTGTGCAAGAATCTTTAGTTCTAGTCATTGGGGTGCTAGCAGGTGTATACATGCATAAAGCAATTTGATGGACTCTAGGGCAGAATCTGTCAAAAATGCATAGATATAATTTCTGCCTGGGTAGTCTGTCCAGTGGAGTATGATAGAAACACAGCAAAGACAGCAAATACAATCTCAGAAACAAGAATGGGAAAGTTTCACTGTCTTCACTATCATATATATATCTTGCCAGAAAAAAACATTACTTATTGTGGAAAAGGATAGGGAAAGTGTGTGTCTGTCTCCTTACGAGCTGGCATAAGCAGAAATGCATAAGCAGAAATTCATTCTCTGACCTTTCAAAAACACCATGATCAGTGTACTACCACCCTTCAACTTCGGCCAGGGATGGCCCTATTTCTTGGTTTCATCCATGGCCTTTAAGCTACTCCTTAGCCCTAAATATTTCTATTTGTTTTCTATTTAGACACATGCTTCTAGGAAACAGGGCCTTCAGAACAGGTCATATCTTTTATTTTGTTGGTAGGGCAACTTTTTGGAATCCCTGGCTGATTATGCCTGTTTACCTTCTGATAGCTGTGTTTCCTGGATGGCTGCCATCTGGTTTTCCTTTCTAGTTAATCTTATGGCAATGATCCTGGCCTTCAACAGATATAGAATGTTTGTCCTGGTGTTCAGGAGGGCTCTAAAACATAAACACTTTTTAATGTGTTTCTGGTTACACCAGGATTCAGAAACCAAAGTCCTTTATGAGCAGCAGTCACATCATCCACTCAGCATTTTCAAACATTTCTAGACACATGAATTCTTGCCCTCTTTGCCTTGGAAGGCAATAAAGTTTACAAATCCCTCTCCACACTTCTGGGGAAGAAAGCTGAGAAATTAAATGCTCCAGGTTGCAGGAGCAAAAATTAGTCATGAAAACAGGTAATCAAACATAGAAACAGATAACCTTTTAAAAGGTATCTAAGGAGCTTTTCTGGCAACATTCCACAACAGGAAACTTTTATTGGTGCACAGCTAGCAGATATGATCTGCTGCCTGCCTACAACTTTCCTCAAGGTGTGTTTTATTGACTTAAGAACACCAATGACATTTTTTAACTCTGGAACTCCATCTTCTTTTGTTGCGGTGTTTCATTTTGTTTTGTTTGGGTAGCTGGGAGGGTTGGGTGTTTTGTTTTTTCTTGTTTGTTTGCTTGGGTTTTTGTTATGGGGGGAGTTGTTTTTTTGGTTTTGTTTGAGTTTTGTGGGGGTTGTTTGCTTTTTTGGTGTTTTTTGGGTTTTGGTGTTTTGATTTGTTTTGTTCTTTCTGTCTTGTGCTGTTTTACAGCTTCATCTTTCATACCTCAATGAAGCCTTTGAGCTTTCTGTAGCTCCTTCAGTCCTACAGAGTGCTCTAGGAATGTTGTTAACCAAGTAAGACTTTTCCCTGACATCAACACTCAGAAATGTTGAGCTGAAAGAGCAACAGACCGTGGCATCTTATTGTATTTGTCTGAGATAGGATTCAATATGAAGAATCAGTGCATTGTTTCAGTGTCTGCACTTCAGTTAACTACTAATGAATCCACAGTCAATAAAATATACTCTCTGGGTAATATCCAGTCCACAGTTAACCTGGCAGTTACGTTTGGAAAAGAGTTTGTGATCTGTCCCCGGTTGCCACAACCTTTTAAATTCTGGAACCGTCACTTGTTGGCCTGAAACTTCCTAGAATTTTTTGAGTGGCAAATTCAAATTTTACATGAGTATGAGGAAGAATGCAGCTTCCCAAAAAATCCACTGCAATATTTTCAAACCAGTGCTAAAAGAAATATGTATCATTTGAGGATTAAGTTTTGCCAGGGCAGGCATTTTTGGCAGCAATGATGACTGTTGTGCTTAAGGAAAGAACATGTATGGTTATCCCAAAATTAGGAGCACAAAAAAAAAAAAAAAAATCGAAAAAAATTTCTGAGAATATAATTCTTGAGTCTCTTTTTCTTACATGTACAACTATTGGGTCATTTCTGGAAGAAATTTTCCTATGCCTATTAACTAGATTAATAGTTCTGAAGACTGCTTTGTCAGACTTCCCCTGTTCACACGTTTATTTACATGACTGCACTGCAACTCCTCAAACTTGATTACTTGGGAATCTCACTGGGACCTTAAAAAAGAAGCTAGATTTGAATAAACATGATCGAGTTATAAGCCACTTTCAAAGTCATCGACAATACACACATGCGCACACATATACAGATGTATCACTTAGCATTACACAGTCACTTGCAGTCTTCAAACATCTAAAATGTTAATATTGTATGGTTGCCATCATGCTTCATGTCTAAATGCCTTAAAGATGTACAAAACCAAAGAGCCAAACCAATAAAACCCCCATAGTTACTATCTCAGTAGTTTAAAAATGGTTCATATTTCATCAGAGGACTCAAACCCACTCCAAACAAAATCATAGCACTCAGAATCTAGTCCATTTTTTACCTCATGCGGCCTTTATACATCCAACTCCCTTACCTGGTAAAGTCACATACATCTGCATGAGGGTGTAACACAGATGTAGGTACAAAGCAATTTAATGGGCTAGAAAGCTGTGATAAGGAGGGAGTATAAATAGGCATTCTCCTGTGTTGCTTTCCCAACACTAATATAGAGAGAGTTGATTTTGTTCATGGTGTGGGACTCAGATTGCCCACAAAGTTCTTTTTCATGGGATACATTTTCTTGGTCCCCCCTCATTAAAGTAAATCTGATTATATTTCACTCTATTTCTTTTTTCTTTTTTTTTTAAGAGAGGGGACCTAGAGGGGGGAGTTGGAGCCACACACTTAGATAATTTCCATTCAAATACATCACAGTAGTTCTCTCAGCCAAGTCACACTTAGGGGAGAGAGACAGCAGGGGAAAATTTTGTGCTACTCTTTGATGAGCTTTATCGGGTGGATGAAGCATGACCAATCATCCATAACCTGACAAGGTCTTGGAAAAGGCAGAATCATGACTACATCACATACACCTCCAACACCAGGACAATAGGGGATACTGTTGTGGGCTGCAGGGGTGGAAAGCAAGAGCATTTAAAGTTGTAGTAACAAGAAGCACTGATTATCTGGAGGGGGGGAGTGCGATGGCTGGTAGGGCCGGTCTGGCAGAAGACATCAGAAGAAGCTGGGGGGAGGAGGTGTCTTGTCCCCTCTCTGCCCCAGCCTTCATCTTCCCTGAGACATTTCAACATTCGTTATCCAAGCAGCAAGCTCTTTTCTGTAATGGGGAAGAAAGAAATTGATTGTGTTTTTAAAGGCTACTTGGAGCCCATAAAAGATGCATTGTTTCAAAATGAGTTGAGGGGGCTGGGTGCTTTGAGGGGAGAGAGTTGAACTTATACCATCATTTTGTCTAATTATGCCTGATGTTATTCCTGTTGTCATGTGGGTTACTACAAAGCCAACTGCCAGCTTCTGTCCCTGAGACCAAAGACTAAACTGTTACGCTTACAAGGACACAAGGCTTGTTCTGCTCTCTCTCCTCCCCCTCTCACACTACCACAGGCACTGGCCCCTCATTGGCATATTCAGAAGTTTGACAGAGATGTTGGGAAATGTGGGCGCAGAAACTACCTAGAAGATACAACCATTTCTGCCAGTTAGGAGACAAACACTGACTTATGCCATAAAACTCCAGGGACATGATGAGGGACATCCAACCAGCCGCCTGGACAGTGTTCTGTTTGGACAATGCATTTGCCATGTCCAATTTCCAGTCCAGGCACACACTGAAGCAGACCCAAAGCAAACTGTGCCATCATTTTACCCATTTTATCCTCTCAAACAGGTGTCTGAGAGAAAGGAAGCCAGAGCCATCAGGGTGTTGCAAACTGCCAATGAGGAAAGACACAGGCCCCGAGGCAAAACGGAGTACACCACAAAAACAGAGTAGCTACAGATACCACCAACTTAAAATCTCAAATCGTCCTAATGTGGAGGCTGGCTCCAGCAGATCNCAGCCCAGGACTCGGTTGCTGTCTGGGCTGCATGCGCACACTGCAGGCTCATGTTGAGCTTTTCATCAACCCAGACCCCCACGTCGTTCTCCTCAGGGCTGCTCTCCAGCCATTCACCGCCCAGCCTGTATTTGTGCTTGGGATTGGGACACTTGACTGTGTCCATTTGCACTGACCTTCCTTTCATCAAGGTCGGCAGCCTTGATGGCTTTCCAAGACACCCTCTGGTGACCTTTAGGTACAAGCAGGGCTTAGGCTGTGCCTGAGCAAGATGTGTGTGCATCCAAAAATGCTGTCTCCTGCCTGTCTCGATCAACTTGGACTGAGATAGGGTGTATCCCAAAGGACACTTGGGGCGAGAGTGACCTTTCAGCTCTGCCCCGGGGTTATGCTACCAAAAGCCAAAATAAAGACAGTCAGAACTTGATCCTTTGGCTGACCCTTCTAATTCAAGCAGGGTCACACCTAATAGCTGAGAATGAGTGAAAGACTAAGATGATATTCAAGGCATTTTATCAAACCTTTTGTTTGCTTTCATTTTAACTCACATAGGCTGCATTCCCTACCCTCTTGCTGTCATCTTAGTTAGCAGAACATATCGTTTCATTATTGACTTGGAGTGGACACTCAAAACAGAGATTTGTGTGTTTCTTCAGTGCTAGGGAAAAATCTCTCAGCCTTGAAGCACCTCGCCAAGGATTTCCAAAGCCCCGCAGGTACAAGTGGGTTTTTACAATGCTCTTCAGTTTGAACATATTTTTAAAAAAGAGAGAGAGAGAACATAGGAAAATAAACTCTTTCTTGTTTAAGGAGGCTGTGCAAAAGATTATTTTCTTTCACTTCTGTTTTTTAAATTCTGCTTTATAAAATCACATTATCTGCCCTGGCCCAGATCTCATCTGAGCACTTTCTGCTATATGGTAAAGAATGTCTTTCCTGTGGCTGTTCTCCCACACTCCAAAAGTGTTCTGCTTTGGTTTGTTTTTAATATGCAAGGACATGCATTGCCATACAGATGCTTACCTCTAAAAGCCATCCTTGTTTTACACTCACCAAGTTTAAGTCCTCCTCATCGACCCTTCCTGTTTCTTTATTACAATGAACTACAGTTAAGGACTTGGAAGACAAGTGGGTCTTGGAGCCAGCTCAGAAGCTCTCCAACCTGGTAGGTCAGACATACCGACCCTCAAAGCTAGGTCGTAAAGCTCACCTTTACAAAGCCTTCTCAGCTCCAGCAAATGGCTATTGGGACAGGCATGCTGGAAGCTGTAACAATAGCTGTATTGATGGAAGGGAAGATTTTGTTGTAAATTGGATTTAGGAATGCATAATTATGCAAACAAGCAATTAACTAAAAGAAATACAAATGGTTTCCTCTTTCAGGGCATGCTTTTAGTTTGACTTGTAGCAAGATCAGAGGCAGGAGATTTCTCAGGACTGAGAAAGCCTTTAAAACAAAGATAAAGAGGGCATTGGTGATAAGGGGGTAAATACTGTTATGTGTGGATGTGTATGCAACAGCAGCTGAAAATTACAGAATTAGGAAATATATTAAAATGTCAAAGATTTGAGGCCAGGTAAAGGTCACTTTTTTGACCAAATATCTGGGAAGCAGCATCATTCTATTTATTTCCATATATTTCACAGGACACATTTTTTCTTTCCAAGGTGGTGGCTGTTTTCTGGTTACCAGCCTCTCACTCCACCCTGAGAAGCAGGCTACATGATGCTTGCAAGATAGCCAAGTATGGAGATGCTGCTGTCTGCTTTATAGCTCCAGCTAGCTCAGCTCATCAGGTCAGACACTGGAAATCCAGATGTTTCTAAGGTCAGCCTTCTCGTCCTGTAGCACATCACCACCTTGTTTACAAGGCCTGTTCTGCCCCACACTCCGGTGCTGATGGAAGACAGCTGGGCCAAGAAAGCAGTGCCAGAATCCAGGAAGAAAGAGAGATCTTCCTGTAAGAGAAAAGAGAGCCCTGAAAAGTTCTGAGTGGTAGAGGAGGTAGAGGCAGAGAGCGTACATCTTCTTTCCCTGATCAGGGATGTTTCAGGAGAAAGGACTGGATTTAGGCTTCCCTTTGGGAATTTTATGTTGATGGAGATATAATAGTAGGAATTGTTGAAAACAATTGTGAAGTTCAACTTGACATTCAGGGAAAATTAAAATATCACCCCACCTCAAGATTCTGCTTTTACATTTAGGAAATAAAACATTCACAAAATGTTCCCAAGTGACTCTGACTTTGTGTTCTCACATTATTAATTTCATTTTTAAATTCACCTGTCTTTCTGTACGGTGGCATTTGAAAAATAGTAATTGCATAATCCCAAAATGTCTTGTTTCATTTCAAGTTGAAGGAAAGAAATATTCTCTGTAGAACAGAAACTGTTCTCTTTCCTATTACTTAGGTCAGATGTTAAACCTGAAATATTTGCTGTTTACAAGTCCTTTTGTCATCAGCTGAGATCTAGAGCCCCATCTCCTGGAGTCAGGTCATTATGCTGCAAGCTTAGTTTGGTCACTTTTGACATTCCTTGCCCTTGTGGTTTGGAAGATCTCGAAAATGTGTTTTAAGCATAATGAACACTGTGACGTCTGGCTAAGCCTCTGTGTATCCGGAAACAAAATTTCACGTGGAGCAATCTGTTCCAAGTTTATCAAGACAATGTTAACTCCAAGGTTCACTTATGAGGCTCTGCCAGCATCACTCATGGAGAGCTTGTGTGAGACCAGATGCTTTTATTCAAACTCAGAAAGATTTAGTTTATCACCTCAGTTGACTCATTAGAGTACAACAGGAGGAACAACCTACTCAGGGTAAGCCTGCTTCTCTGTCATATGGGGTACCAAGACCATCTGTTACCTGGTCACTGTTCTTTCCCAATGCTGCTATGCCATTTTGCTAAAACAGCATTTTGCTGTTCACTTCAGTGATTTGCATTCAAGGTTCTGGTTCATGTTGATTACAGTTCAGAAGCCGAAGAAGAGGAAACGACAGCGAACAAGAGCTCTTACGTTTCGTGTGGCTCCAATGGTGATGGGGTAAAGGCCAGCCTGTGCTACAGCTACAGGCATGCAGGAGACATTTTCAGTGTGGCCATCTGCAGTGGTAAAGTCTAAAAGGAACCAGGAGTCTGAGCCAGTAACTGGTCCTGGGCCAAGGCCATTTCCTCTCCAGCCTTGGTATTTATGCCCTTCAGCGACCTGGAGGTTTATCAAGACTCTGCCACTGCCTCTCTCAACCGATTTATGAAGTTGTGGCAACTTGATTTTCAGTCTGAGCTCTTCACTGTCATTTGGCCAAGCCAGGCTGATTTCACTTTCTCAGTTGTAGCTCTGAAGCCAAGATAGCTCAGCCACCTCTGGTTATTTTGGTCATCCTTCCCCTGAACTGCCTCCATTTTGTCTCTCTCTTCCTGGCAGTGGCCTGAAACCAAGCTGTCTTCTTACCACTTTTTCACAATACATCATCTAGAAACAGGTCTTGTCTCCCAAGCACAGAAGATGTTATTTAGGATTTCTAAGCTCCATGTTGTTATGTTTCTTCATGTTCCACAGACTCACTGTCAGGCCTTAGGCAATTAAAGTCTCTATCTGGTGGCTCAAGTCCAACTGTCAAAGGACAAAGGTAATCCTTTTTTCCAACTTGCAGTGCAGCTAATGTATGTAATTCAAACCCAACTAAGCTTCTCATCAAACAACTCCCCCCTAAAAAACAAACCACACTTTTTTATTTGCTTCCTATTAATGCCTTCTAAATAGAGAAGTCTATCACAATTTGGGGTGCAAAAGTTACCATTCATCTGTCCTTCCATTCACTCAAACTCTCCTACCGCCCACCACAGACATACTGTAATCAGCACTACAGACTTTTCTTCTCATTGGACCCCAAAACCCTTCCATCAGGTCTCTTCAGGCCTTTCCCCCTCTTTCACTGAGTTAGCTCATGCCTTAGCTGGATACTTAGAACTTTCTGAGCTTGTCTCTCCTCTCTAGTCCATTTCTCTTTCCCCTGCAATTCCCATTATCCCCTACAAGGCACTTCATGAAGAGCATTGTTACTACATTCTTTCCTCACAGCATCTAGCTCAGTTCAGATGGGAACTTCATGATTTTCTAGGGCAGTGACATGGGCCTCCTTATCCCCTCTGCTGGCAGGGCATCCTCAAAAGTTTCATAGAATACCAGGTTGGAAGGGATTTCAAGGATCAAGTTCTCTAAGAGAATCTGAATTCCTCCCTTTGAGGAAATGGTGGATTGGAAATCTTTCTAGTGAGGTGTCTTTCTGAGGTCTGTCACTTCAGAAGGGAAGTCAAATGGAAAGAAAGTCTAGATAGCCAAGAAAGCCAAAGTAGCTGCAAAGGCTGATGCTGAACAAGGAGATAGTGGCTTGGCACACGTAGAGAGCACATCAGAGGTGAAGCTAGAAGGCAGTAAGGCATTGGGAAGTAGAGGAAGAAGGACATTTAGAGAAGTGAGTGAGAGCAGATAAGTTTAGAGATGATGAAAGGAGAAGTGTCAAGGTGAAAAGTGCTGGTTGAAGAGGAGGAAAGAAGATGAAGGGCCACAAGAGGGCAAAAAGACTATCCTCCCACTAGCTGTACCCAGTTTAGAAATGATAAACTCACCCTTCTGCCTGCCATACACTCTTGCCTCAGAAAAAAATGAACTGGACACTGAGAGTATCCCTATAACAGACTCATACAAACAGCAGAGAAAATTCATCTAACCACTCACACAGAACTTGGTAGTTGCTCAGAAAGCCTCAAATATCCCTGGAAAGTAACTTTCAGACTGGATAAGATGATTTTTTTCCCCCAGTTCCCAAATGCCTAAAGGTAATAGCCTCCCTGCAAAAGCAAGAGACAGCTGCTTGGGGTGATGGTCTGTGCTTTCCAAGATGTGCTTGGGTTAGGTAGGGTTGCTTGCAAGCCATGGCAAGGAGTCTCCAGGACCCACTCTGGATGTAGAGATCAATCCTCAACCTTCAGGCCCAGCTTTTAGGAAAATAGAAGAGCGCTGTGCTTTCAGGACTCACAGTAAGCAGCAGCTCTGAAGAACTAGGTTAAGGACACTCCATTCCCAGCATCGTTACAGCTCTAGGCAGCCCCTGGACACCTCCTGCTGAGAGTTCCTGGAGCAAGACATGGGCAGTCTCCCAGCCAGTCTCTCAGTAAGCAGCACCGAGGAGGCAAAGTCTATAAAGAAAAGCAATATCTTTAATTAAAACAGTCTCTATATGACATCATCGCTGCACAATTCTTACTGCCTTTACCCCACAGAGCTTCTGGTTGGAGTCAGGCAGATCATCTGCTGGGGGTGAGCAGAGGAGAGCTGTAGCTCTGGCTTGCCAATTTTGTGCAAAATGTAGGCAGTTTGACTCTGAGGACTGTAAAATCAGAGAAAGTGCAAGTGAATCTGGTTACTGGAAAGCCAGGACACAGTATGCATTTCTGATGTTTCAGGGGATGATGCTGTCTTAAAGATGATAGGATAGCATGCCAGCTCCTGCCCTTGCAGCACTTGGAAAGAAGCTGGGGACAAAGTTCCTATTTATGAGAAGTGACTGAGTAACTAGTAATTTTGGGAAGGGAGCATTGCACACTCTGAAAGAACAGTCTTCCACTGGGAGGTTTTCAGTTTGCGGTCTGTAGTTGCAGTGTGAGATTCACAAGCTGCCATCCAATATGCCTCAGGCTCAGGTCATGGCTGAGCAGCTCAGAGAAAGTCCTCCAGAAACAGCAGGGAATCTGGTTCCTGGCAAATGGTAAGCACATCTGGAACAGGGACGTGACACACATGGGGAGTCAAACAACATGAAGGCATAGGGGGCAAATGACACCGAGTGAGAAAGGAAAATTAAGGCTGGACATGTCACTGGGAGCTTGCTGATGTGGCTTTTGCTGTCCACCCCAGGAGCTGAGAGAAGCAGTACTGACTGATGTTCTCGAGTGAACAAATTGAGCTCACATTTGCTTTGCCAAGGATCTAGAGTCTCAGCAAGTCAGATGCATTGTAAGCATGAGTTTGAAGTCCAGAAACAGTCACAAGGACTCCAAAGTCAGAGGTCATGACACATCAGGCAGATGATGGCTGCCCCGGATGTCCATCATGCTGAAAAATGATGGTGGAAAACCTTGTTGAGTGTCACTGATAGCCCTCATGCAGGCTGAGATCCTCTAAGAGGGATGCTGCCAAAGCAGGCCTTGCATAGGAGCTCCTGGAGGTAAGTGCCTATCAGGCAAAGTCATGCTGGGAATCCAGAAGCTGTATCTTAATCAACGCTAAGCCAAGGAGCTGGCAGCATTTGAGGCCCTGTGGGTAGGTAACAGGGTGCAAGGAATGCTCCTTGATGAAAGAGAGGGATACTCACAGCACAAAGGCAAGAGGTTTTAACCGAAGCAAAACTACCTCCCCAACACACTAAGGACTCTTTCATCCCCATTTGCCTCATTTTATCAGTTTGATGATAAACTCCAGATTTATCATGTTTGGTTCAAGTTTCTACTTGTGTTTGTTTTCCAACATGTCAAATCCCTCCTACAATTCTTTTCTTTTTTTTAATTAAATTACATTTTTTAAAAAGTCATCAAGAAACTCCAGCACAAGCACTAATTCAAAGCATAAACCTGCAAGAAAGGCTGGCTGGTAATTAACAGGAAGGAGGCAATTCTCTGTGGATTGCACAGTGTTCAGGTGCTAGGAAGTCTGGGTGAGAACCTGTGTCTTGGAAGGGATAGTTGCTGGTACAACGGTTGCTTGAAATTCCAATATCCAAGAAAAAAAGTAACCCATCTCTCCATGCAGAAAATACCTCTGCTGATATATCCAACTCCAACAGTTTACGGCTTTCCTGCATTTGCCCTGAAAGTTTGCCAAGCAGTAAAACATTCCAGGTTTGTGACTGTTTTCCTTTCTTTTTCGAGATCTGACTTTTTTGCTTTTCTACTTATTTTTCCCAAAGGACGGAGACAAAGCTATTCCTTATGTGAAGAAGCTGAAATACTGAAAAGATTTTTGCTTTTGCATACATGGCTTTACGTGTCCCTCTCGCTCCGCTCTGAGAAGTGTTCTGCTTTAAAAGAATAACATGGCGTGCAGATGCCTATAAATGGAAGATGAAATTGTTACTATTAAGTCTGGGCCCTGCCAAGGCAAACAAGTGCAGAGCAAACCATGTGTCCAAAGGAAGGGAGCTGAGAAAACTTGAAGTCAGCTGAATCATAACTTCACTTTAATTTTAACATCACTTAAACTACATAAACACAGCCATCATATTAATAACAAAGCTAGCTCCTTAGTAGAGTTGTTGTTTGGAAAGCCAAGCCTCTGCACATGGGTGCAATGAGAAGAATGTTGCAGGAGAAACATCCCTTCTAAAGATGTGTTTTAAATTTGAAATAGTTGGAATGTCTGAGTTACAGCAACTTTGTAGGAGTCTTAAACAGCATTTGATGTCTCAGCTGCCGTTCATCAGGGTCCCAACCCCAGTAGGGCCAGGAGCTGGTTACGAGTGGTGCAAGGATGAAGAGAGCAATGGGGCAGATGCTACCTGTCCACAAGCAATGAAGCTCAGCTTGAACAGGAAAATGCTTACAAATCCCAGAGGCTGCCCATCCTGGCTTTCTGCTTTTTTAGTGGAGGACAATGTGTTAGGACACTTTAATTCTCCTAGTTTCAGGCTTTGCAAGAGCTGTCAGCATGACCTTGAATAAGTAACTCAAGTATATTTTAAAGTACACACACCCACTCAGTGCATGCAGAATTTGATGGGGTGCAGCAGCATAAATCCCCACTGCATTTCTTCATCTAAGATTTGGACTTGAGTCTTCTATGGAGTATTCAGCCCCTCACATTGTCCAGAAGCAAGCAGGCTCTGGGAATGCAATGCCATGAACACATGCAGTTCAGTACTGTGCTCCATTTGCTGTTTGGTGAAATGTAGAAAATATCACTTTGATAACTGGGAGGTAAAAGTGATAAAGTTCCAGAAACTATCTGCAGGAGTTTTGAGATACACCATGGCAGACAGCAGAGCAGAGCAAAACACTTACTGTTGCCTTGAAGGAGTGATTTGGTGTTTGCAGTGATCTGATAATCTCAGGGTGAAGAGTGAAAACACACTGGTACAAAGCTTGTTCTTTATTACTTCTGACATTTTATAAAGGCAGGTTGGCTCAGAAACTTGCCTAATATATAGCCCCTAAAGCAGAGATGTAATTCCTGATGCATTCCTAATGAAACCCCCCTGACTTCCATGGCCTTGTGTTAAGATTGGATTTGGCCCTGTCAGTAAAGTACATTCAGCCTTCCAAACTGAAAACTGCCTTTGGATTCCAGAGGGACTTGAAAAAGTCCCAGAGCACTGAAGCACGGCAGTGAGATTTATGCTTTTCCCTGACTTTTCACTACTCAGTAATACATTTGTATGGCCAAAGTAAAGCCAGATCTGGCATTCTCCACTCCCAATTTTTCTACTACCCAGGGAACAAAATGACAGTGTAGACTGAAACAGTAATGCTCTAAACCCCAGAAGAGCATTTTGGGGGTATTTTCACAGCCTGTGGAAAGAATTCATATGTGGATATTTGAAATATAAGGACTTGACACTTTAGCTCACCCCAGTCTGGAGAGCCACTGGTGACACAGGTTCCTGTGCAGAGGCAGAGATGTGAAGCCAAAAAAAGCTCCTTCTGATATTTATTTGCAGGAAAGTAAAATCTCCAGTCTCCAAGTGGGTGGAGGACTTGATTGTTATTGGGCACTCTTTTCAACCACTGCCAAAACCAGTCCCAGCTTCAGTAGAGGATGACCACTAAACAGATAAGACAAGCAAGTGGAAGGAGGAAAGCGGCACTGGGAAGATCGTACAGAGCCAAAGCACCCGAGCAGGAGCTTAAGACTTCTCAGCAGCATGGGGAAATTGGCCATTGCTCTCATGGCCCTGAGGCAGAAGCCTGGGGATGGGGAGCAGCAGAGCTGGGACTGGGTGCCAGAGCTGAGCTTAGCTACTACTTTCTGTTGCTTGGGAATGAGAGAAGGTGGGGATTGTATTTGCCTCATCCTTGCCTGCTGCCTCAGAGACCCTGATGGTCCCTTGGTGTCAGCTGTCCCCTTCCTGGGGGTTTGGCATGGGTTTTCCATAAGGCCCCTAACAGTCAAATGAGTCTACTCCAGGGAAACCTCTCTGGCCTCCCTGTCTATCATTTCACATTTCTTTTGCTTGGTAGTAGGGTTGGCTGAATTTTCACAGTCATTACCATCATTGCACTCATAGGTCTCACATTCCTTCAAGTCTTCCTCCATGCCTGGTACTAGAAGAAATCATAAAATTTGAGTCCTACTATTAGCAGCAACTCCATTGTAACAATCTCTCTCATGAGCACAACAAACATGAGGGATACTTTAGCTGCTTATGACAGGGCTTTGGGGCAGAGGATTGCACGAGAGCAGTATTTCTCACCCAAGTGCATGTGAAGGATTGTCAGATTGAAGGGCTGTGAAATGATTGCAAATTATTAATTTTAATACTTCACTCTCTCATGTGCAAACACAATCAAAATGGGCAAAATAATAAAAGGAATATGCAGAGTACAGTCTGCTTTTTAGTAAGTTGTGAATGAAAAATATTGTGGCCACAGTGACAAAACAGGTTGGCTTTTCTCTTTTAGGAGTGGTTGTCATATCACCAAAGGTTAAAAAGCCTGAAAAGAGCAGGTCCCCAAGGCCTTTCTCAGATCTATTGCTATGGCTTTATAATCTGAAAATTACTTGGTTTCTTTTTCTTTCTCACTTTTCAATTGCCATTTTCTGTCTGTTCCCATTGTCTGGATGCATTTATGTGCAGCCTGTACCCAGTTGTTGTGCCAACATTGTGCTTGAGTTAAATATCTCTTTCCTCCCCGATATTTAGGCTCCTGATGTATCTGTGACAGCCAGTCATACCCTTTTCAGCCTCCATTTTACTAAACTCAACAAACTGGGCTCTTCCAGTCATCTGCGATACAAGAGCCCTCTTTCCTTAACACTGGTCTAATTATAGTAGTTCTGCCCAGATTTGCTGTGCAAAAAAGCATTGTCTAAGGGAAAATTACCCATTTAAAGTTGGATGCAGGGAGAAAAGGAAATTGGGAAGAGGAATACCACATAACAGATTTTGTAGTAGCAGAACTGCCTATATATAAAAGGGATATTATTGTTGTCACAGTCCGTCTATGTTTTGCCTTGTGGTTCAATAGCTTGGATAGACAGTCAAAGCTACTAGCCAATTTATTTATTTATTCCTGGCTTGGTATTTCCCACCATAGTTTGCCCAGACCCCTGACTTCGAGCTGGATGACAGCATCTCTCTCTACCAAGACAGATCAGATGTCCTTCAAACATTGCAGTCAGTATGAACCTGATACTCTTGGGCTCCATGTGACTCCCAGAGACACATTCTGAAGTCAAATCTTGTTTTCTCTGCTTCCATTTCAGATGCCTCATGGCTAATGGCACAAACTGTTAATATTCATCTTTCTCTCAGATGACATTATCCCTTGTAAGGCCATAAGATGTAGTCCTCTCTGAACTATCAAAGAAGAGTCAGAATATGAAGAATGACTTTGCTTTTCACGGCTCCTAAGTGTTAAAACCTTATGGAGGTCAAAGTGAGGATGTGCCACCGCTCGTTAGAGCACAGAGAGCAAACCTCTTGCTCATATCCAGCTGGGGAACAGCAGTAGCTGTGAAGGAAAAGAGAAGCAGGCAAAGTACTGAAAAGTCTCCAGTACTAAAAAAAAATACAGCTGCCTTTAAAGAGAAAGGGGAGATTGACACTCCCAGAAGGATTTTATTGTTTGCATTTGTAAGACGCCAGGCGTTTTTAATGAAGTGTTAATGACCATATTCTATTCAGATGGGATTCATCATACTGCCCTTTCTCTATTTAAAAATTTAGCATCTAGTCTTCACTGGCCATTTAGGATCTCTCTCTGCTGAAGGGCAGGAGATTTGTCTCTCCATGAATGCTCTCTCTGACAGGATTCAATGCCATCCAGAGCTGTCAGTCTCTCTCCACACACTGTAGCAACACACCCAAGCACCATCCCATCTGGGCCTTGCAATCACCCTTTAGACAGTGGCCACTCTCTCCTGCCACGGCCAGAAATTTGAAAAAAATCATTTGAATTTCCCCAGAGTTAGAAACCAAGTCAAAATTAGATGACGAGAATCCCATTGTTAATGCTGGTGAACAATAGATGCAAACGGTCCCACAAGATCAGAAACACGTGCCTCACTGCTTTTTGTCTATTGTTCTCCCTACCCTTTAAGATTCATATATTTGCTTCCAACATTAAGCTCAGGAAAATAATATCTGGAACTTCTTTGCCCTGTAAGTTGCCTTCCACATCCCTCCCAAAATATGCTGCTGAGTGTGTTCCACCCTCTGCTGCCCTACGCCAGACTGAAAGGGCTAATTAATGGAAAAATATTATATATGGGCATTAGCTGATTGGTGAACCAAGACTTCCCACAGGGCCTAGTGATGTGTCTGGGTTACCGTGGCTGAGAGGGGACCATCCTGTGTGAAGTCACACTTTTGTTACTTCAGCAAAACTGGAAACCTTCAAAATCCCTAGTCACCATTGAAGATGGCAGTACTCATTTAAAATACTTTGGGGATTGGGCATTGGCTGCTACAAGTATTGCCTCTATTTCTGGTTCTTCAGCCCCCAGTAAACAGGACTACAGAAAGGCAGAGCTAAATCAAGAGGCCTGGCCCCTGCCTTCGCAGCCATTTCTGTCATTCATTGATGAAAACCATCTTAAAACCTGATACTGGTTTTTACCTAGCAGTGCTATACCCATGGTGGACACACTCCAGATCTCCTCCCTTCTGCTGCTTAGAAATCCTTCTCTAATTTCTAGTTTCTAAGTTCATTCACAGCTAATTCTGAAGCCTTTTCTTTCCTTTTTTTTTTTTTTTTCCTTTTTCCTCTAATCTCAATATAAATAACACCAAGCAACCTGGGCAGTTTGTTAAAAGGGGTATAAGTTGTGTCCCATTGAAGGTCTTGAGGACCCCAGAGTGCAGCTGCAATCGGATTTGCTGTTTTTCACGGGGAAGCACAGTGAACTTTGTGGTTCAAATGTTGCTGTGTGCTGGAAGACACATTTTTGTGTAACAGCCATTTTATCTGCAACATTAGTCAGAGCTGAATTTTTCTGTCCTTTGTCCCAGGGATCTGGCTTTTTGGCACCACCTGACATTTGACTCAAGAATGGGTCAGTATTTCCGTAATGATTAACCCACCGATTGTCAGCATTCACAGCTCACTGTCAAATATGGGAATACTTCGATTGCACTGATGCCAAGTGACCGTTGCTAACCAAATAAAAACGTGTCTTGAAAGCCACCCTCCTGGGCACCCTCAGAGCTGTGGGGCAGCTTCAGGAGATAACAAGGAGTCCTTTTGCTTTTGGCTGTGTTACACAGCACACCCAATGTGGTAATTACTTCAGAGCAAAATGCATGATTGGTTAATTGCAAGGAAACAGTTAAAAAAATAAATAAATAAAAGAGAGAGAGAGAAATCTTGGTGCTGGGAGAATCTGAAGAAAAATACATTTTCAAGGGAATTTAGCTTCTTGAAATAAAAAGGTAGTTGGTTGGTTTTTTTTTTTTTTTTTTATGTTAAGCTATTTTCTGTTCCTTTTGAAGCCAATTTGCTTCTCCAGAAATGCCAACAGTTTTCATTTTTAGATCCTCTGAAAGGCTTCGGGATTTTTTTTTTTTTTTAAACCATCTGAATGTTTTCAAAAGAAAATGTGAAGCTAGAAAGTTGTTTCAAACAAATGAGAAAATAACAAAGTGTCTGATTATAAAATGAAACATTTCAGGTTTCTTCTCTTTTGATCCACTCCTTCCCACATCCCTCCAAAAAAAAAGAATTTTGATATTTTTCTCTCTCCATGTCTTTTTTCAACAGAGAATTTTTTTATCTGGGAAGTGTTTCTGAGAGCTAATCAGAGGTACTGGACAGGTTACAGGTGCAGTAGGGCAGCTAGTTGCTGTGGAAAGACGGTGAGCTGGGAGATCTCTTTTTAATTGATTTGTGTCTCCTCCTTTGCACTCTGGTAGACAGTGCAAAGTGTAATTCCAGGAAAAGCCACATACTTCAGCACAGAATTTGATAAAGGCATAAGAATTCTTTCTTATCTTTAGTGTTCTGCATTCTGCACGGAGGAAAAGCAGCTCTTTTATTCCCTGTTCGATTGTTTTTCTGTTTTAAGTGAGTCACTACACTGAGTCTGATGGCACAAAACTGCAAGTCATGGAGAGACTCTGGGACGAGCATGCAGTGATAACCAGCTCAATCAGGCGAGGTAAGAATACGGTTCGTAGGTATAGGGCATTCAAGGCTGGAAGACTTAGCTGGAAAAGAGCAAAAAAAGCAGGTCAGAATATGGACCTGCCACTACAGTGATGCAACTCTGACCTGGAATGACCACATATATGGGTCCAGGAGATCACGGGATGTTTGTAAAATAGATCTTCTGTCTTGTGTAAGCAAGAGGATAAAATTATCCTGGCAGCAGCTGTTGTTTCCCAGAATGAGGATCAAGGCTGACTCTTTTTCCTGCAGTATTGAAGACATCAGGCTTTCCTATCCCCACAATCCTGTGGATGCCATCCTGTGCAAGTGGTCTGAAACACACACTCACATTTCTCCTTGACACAGTATACATGTCAGCATAGCATAAGGTTCCTCTTAACATCTAGCACCATGTAGGTCTGCTTCCTTACTCATTTCTGCAACATAAAAAGCGGAAGAAGGAAGAATGGGGAATGCAGAGAAAAGAAAGGAAGACCAAAAAAACCCAGAGTAAATCAACCAGCTTTGGCACTATAACACCATCTTGCAGCAGACAGAGTTGAAGCTCAATTACAAAGCTACAAGTCCCATCTGCAGTTTTGAAAGAGGACATGGACTTTCCTGAAGCCTCTATCCAAATATGTGCTCAGCTAGATCCCATCAGCAAGAGTGGCAGACGGTCATTCAGCTAGCTGGGAGAGCAAGGAGGATGGCTGGAGGAACAGATGTCTCACCACATGACACCCGACAACCCGGCACCGCCGGGGGAGATGAGAGAGCAGGAACCGCGCAGGGTTCCCACTCCAGCAGGTTACAATCTTCTTTGGGGCTTGCTGCTCGCCGGCTGGCCGCCATCCCATACAACACATTCAACCTCATGTTGGTAGGTCAGGCATCAGCTCAGCAAAGACAAAGTGCCTTTCCACCATGCCACGAAACCATGTTGCTCCCTCTTTACCCTCCAAAGGAGTCCACATTCCTCAGTTTTTATTTTCTTGAGCAAAGAGGAAGGTGAGTAACAGATTTGCTTTGTTACTGGCAGTGCTCACCATTGAAGCGTGGGCCTGCATCTGCTGCTGAGATAAATCAGAGGGGATAAACAGGGTGGTCGGGTAACCATCTGACCAGAGTTTTAAGAGTGCCTTTAATTTACAAGCAGGGGAAAGGTTTAGTATTTCCATTCCTCTCTAATACACTCATGCAGCATCCCTTCACCTGTTTCCTGGGGAGTCAGGATAATTGCCACAGGCTGAGGAGCTGAGTTCAAACTGATGCTACAGGGCACTGCAGACAAGCACAGCTGTGGGCAGAAGCATTNCCTCACTGCCCTTCTCTGGACACGATGTTATGATGTTACAGTAAGGGTCTCAGTTGTCAGTGACTAACAATCAAGCAAACACCTGGGCCTGAGTGGCTAGATTGCATGTATTGCAACATAAAAGTGTATTTGGACCGTGCAGCCGGATGCTGGTTATGACAGGTAAGATGCAGAAGCTTCCAGTTTTAGTCTCTCCATCAAAACCTGGCTCCTGAAGTGTGTCATTTCTGTCACCCAGATCCAGACTACCTTTCATGTGTTCCATCCTCCCAGCAGTCTTCTGATCACATGCTCCCAGCACCCAGGGCAGTGTCTTTGGAATTATGACTCAGTGCAAGTGGGAGCAGGGGACAGCAAGAGGGCCTGTCAGTAGTGGGAAAGCCCTGCCTACATCTCCCCACAGTTGCTTGCTGGGCTTATGGGAATAATGCCCCCAAGTCGGCTGTGGCTGGCCAGATTAGCAAAGATCTTCAGCTGAGATCTTTTCACACGGTGCAAAGTGCCAGCCACTGAACAGCTAACCTGATATTGAAGGACACATTGCATCACAGCCTCTGAACTGGCTTTGTTTTAGAAGTGCCGTCTTTTGTCTGTAACTCTCCAATTTTCCATCTCTTTTTACCTTCCCTGGGGCTGTTCTCTACTTCCCTTTTTTCAGCCCTTACTTTTCTTCTCCTGGTCAGGTAGTTTTCTTCTCTGTGACATGTCCATCCAGTTGTGGCTTCAGCTCACTGACCCTAAATTTTAGGTATCTGTGCTAAACTGGTGATCTAATCTAAACTTCTATAGCTGATGAAGAAAGAGGCACTACAGAAGACAGATCGTCCCCTCTCTTTTTGATTTCTTGGTTAGGTTGGCGAAAATCCTCTCCCAATGGATTTCCTCCCCAACAGTATCTCCCCAGCAGCTATAGAGCAAGTTTCATTTACGTATTTTAGGTAACCAGAATATGATGAGATGACTTTTGCTCCTATCTTCAGAGAAGTAAAAGATTAATTTTCTTATGTAGCTTTCTGATGGTCTTTTTAAATAAGTATAAATGCATAGGAAGCTTTGGGGCTTTTTCTTTTTCTTTTTTTTTTCCCCCCTTTTTAAAAAGGAGAGCAATGTGATTATATCATTAGGAAGGTTTAATGCCAATATTGATGTAGCACTTTCCACCTTCAGTTCACATTTAGCTGGTTTTTGGCTCATCTGTATCTAATGAGTACAAGCTGCCATCAGTAGACATGACAGCTGTTGTCTTGCTTTTCTTACAGGGGCTGGATCAGAGCCTTGCAGAGTGAAAGCCATGAATTTGCATTGCTTCTCCCCAAAATCGGCCTCACTGTACCACTTTGGACCCTCAACACAGCCAGGAGCCTTGCAACATCTTATCACCAAAGCCCCTTCAATGCTTTTAAAACACGGCATCCACAGGAATCACTTCATCTAGGGCTTGAGCACAAAATCTCCACAGCAGGATGAGCCTCCTGTTTGTGACACAGAGTTGCTTCATGATCCATGGACGGTTCTGTTCATTAGGACACAAAGCTGTCTCTGGTACCCTCCTGATGTGCAGATGGGATGTTTTGTTAACATCACTCAGGAGCCCTCTCAAAAGGGAAAGGAAGAATGTTACTGCCAGTTTAAACTGCTATGAAATTTGCATTTCTAAGATGAACTATTCAAAAGCGTGAGTTCTGCTGCAGAAATCAGGAATTAAGCTTTAAATCACAGATGTTTATTTAACATGAAGTAAGAAAGTTTCTAAGTCTAAGTCTAGTTTCTAAGTCTTTCAAGTGTAACTTTCTGATTATACAGGCCAACTTAGTAAATGCATAGGCCAAGTCCAAATGTTAAGGACCTCATTATTATTCTTAGCTAAGGATCCTTAGCTAAGGAAAGACACCTGCAGTTTGTCAGAGTGGGGGGCAATTTTAATGAAGAAATTTGATTAAAGGATGCAATTTTTCCATTCTCCCCATCACTCCAGCCCAAACCTGGAGGCAGAAATGTAAAGAGAGATCAATTTAAAACACAGCTTCAGGCTGTGGGGTTTTGGCCCACTCACTGCTTACTGCTAATATCAAAGCATGAAGAGTTTTACATGCAAAACAACATTTATTTTACCCAGTTAACAACCCTTTCTCTGACTGGAGCTAGATGAGCTGCTGAGGTGTGACAGAGCTGGGTGTAAAGTTGGCCATCCCTGGATCCTTGCCCTGTCTTTTCCTCACCATCACTGCTGACTACCTCTGCTGAATGGCCAAGCGTAGGCAGCTCTACAATCACCTCTGAAATCCAGCTCCTTCAGAACAGCCGGGATTGCTTTTTGGAGCAGTTAACAAGCAATTGAGCTGGTGGGTTGGGAAGGGAATGGAGGGAACAGAGATGAACAGCTGGAGAGTAATAACTTTCTAAGGGAATCATTTGCCACTGGAACAGCACATCTGATCACAGATTTGTTGCCAAGCATCTGTTTTCCTCCTACCTCCTTATGTGGTCGTTTCTTTGCTCTGACTCTGCTCCCTCCTTCATTTTCAGATATTATGTTTCTTGAATCTTTATGCGTCCTCCTGACTACAGAAAAGGCTCAGCCAGTGTGTTTTAGAATTGTCCCCCATCCCCTTGTGTGCTGTTCTGCCTAACAATGTCATGCCAAACAGGCTAAATCAAGCTCCCCTGAACTAGTCAAATCTCCAGGGAGCCCAAATTTGTATATTTTCTTAGGCAGAGTAATACCACACAGAGTACTGAATGACAGTTAAAAACCACATCTGGATCTTGCTCCATTATAATACATCCATAGCCCTAAGGGGAAGCAGTGTGGTTTAGTGATTCATGAAACCTGGGTTTTATTCCCAGCTCCTCCACTGCCTCCTTGGGTGACCTTAGCTAAGTTGTTTCACTGCCCTGTACTTTGATTTTCCCATCTGTGAAAATGGGGATAGTGATACTTTCTCCTGCCCAAAGTCTTTTAATTGTCTCTGAAAGCAAGTGCTAAGCATTATTGCCCAGCCTGACATGCCATTTCTACTTGGGATTGCAAGCAGGCAGGTGGTGTGCCCCACATCTTTCCTCCCATGCACATAGATTTCTCTACAGTTTAGTGCATCTCTGCAGGCTCCTCAAAGCTCTCCCACATCTTTCTGCTGCTGCTGCAACTTGGCCATGCCTAACACAGACAAAGCTGTGACTCTGTTCCTGCTGCACGAGACCCAGGAGCAGGAGGGGTGTCAGAGCATGGAGTGGCATGTGGGGACTGTGCCATCCAGCTTGTCCTGTTAGGAAACACCACACTCAGTGACTGCCTTGTCATTTCTCCTGCTGTGCCAAGTAAGTATTTAAAAGCCTGCCATGCCAGTTTGTGTATGTCAGCAGAGGCAGAAGCAGAGAGATTTGTGCATACTGAAGGTCCCAATCCCCTTTTCCTCTTGCATAAAAGGAGCTTCAGAAAGAGAGAAGAGTGTCTGTGACATAAAATTTGGGTCTTGTGGAGAGGGGGTGAACACACCCAACACCTCTACAGGTAAGCATGAAGTAGCTGTTGTCCCTCTGTTTGTTATGTGGCTCATCCAGCTGGGACCTCCAAGACACAAACAGTTAAGCTCCTGAAGAGCACAAATATTCCCATATTCCCCAGGTTGCAACCCACTAGATAACAACCTTGAGCTGAATGTTATCACGGCTGAGATTTCCCACCACAGCAACATACAGGATACTTTTTTGGTTTAATACCCACTTTGGAAAAAAAAAAAAATGCATGCAGCTAAATAAAGTGAAGGTTCACAGCTCTGACAAAGCCTTTCAGTGGGAATCTGGGACGCTTTTCAAGTGTTACCGACTGCTTTATTTTCCCATGGCTCTTTCCAAGATAATAATTGCTCCGCAGATGTTTCCCTCAGGACAGTGAGATGTTCAGGTACCCGGGCGAAAGCTGAGGCTTTGGGCTCTTTCACAAGGCTACTGTTACCTGCCACGTACTTCCAGAGTGCAGCCTTTTCCCATCACAAAATTTCTTAAGTGTCTGGTTTATCAGAAACACTGTAAATTTGAGCTCTCCGGCTAATTGTGCCTGATTCATGTGAATGACACGCTTGTGTCTCTATGCAACATGAATAAGAATAGGAAAGGCACTTTATTTGTGTCACTGGCGATAACTCACACATGCCCAGATGCACGACCCAGAAATATGTTTCTCAGCACTTTGTGAGGACATTCAAGAAGATTTGAGCTTCCAGCTTTTNCTATGGCAGGGGGTTGGAACTAGATGATCTTTGAGGTCACTTCCAACCCT
The DNA here is from genome assembly GCA_013399055.1 of Ramphastos sulfuratus. Taxonomy (NCBI): domain Eukaryota; kingdom Metazoa; phylum Chordata; class Aves; order Piciformes; family Ramphastidae; genus Ramphastos; species Ramphastos sulfuratus. The sequence goes on along the minus strand of WBNM01045313.1, from coordinate 673,588 downwards.
ACCATTCTATGATTTTATGGTTTTTTTTACAGGTCCTGCAAAACCGAAAATGCAAGGTTTTGTGTCTAATCTTTCACTTCATATGTGTGTTCCATCTTTAAACTGGCAGAAGCAGTATGGAATGTTCCATTGTCTGAAGATGAAGTACCACCTTAAGTAGAAGGGTCTGTTTAATACCCTCAGTGTCACAGTGAAGATGGCAGTTATCTTCCTTTCCAGTAACATTGACACCTTTGTGTCCTTCATTTTAAAATAGGGCCCATTAACTAAATTATTGAGGCCTTGAGAACAACTGTCCCCTCATGTGGTAGTCTGAGGTCTGTAAATATCAGCCCCACAGGCACTCACCAAGTGACATACCCATGTGGAGAATGTTTATGACTCCTGATGAGCATGGCTTCACAGACTCAGGTGACAGGAGGAGCAAATTGTAGTTGTAGAACAATCACTGGGCATTGGACTGCTGGGCTTGGTCTTCACAGGTCACCCAGGGAAGCTGCCAGAGGTGCTCATCGCAGTCCTGCTAAGAGATCTATGGGCTAAAGCACCTTCCATGGAACAGGGATGGCAGTTTTGGGTACCAAGTCAAATCCATATCTGGAGATCTGCACTGAAAGTAGGGCAGACACAAGCCTAAAGAAAAAGAAGGGCTGCTTCACAGCACTCTCATATCTCACGAGACAGGAAATCACCTCCTTAAAGGAAGTCATGGCAAAAGGTTGCTTTCTTCTTGCTTTCCAGTCTACTCAAAAACCTGTTTTTACTTTGAAAATATCTGTCCCAGAGCTGCAAATTACTGGTGCTCTTCTATAGGAGCAGAGGAAGGGACTTCCCACCACCCACCCTTTCCAGAAAGGATGACAACCCAATAGCTCCTCAAGACCTGACTGGGAGGTCATTTTGATAATGAAGAACTCTTCCCACATGGTAGCTTTTATGCAGGAAATTACAAGAAGAAACTTGATTTCTCTTCTTCCCATTGTAGATCCAGCCAACCTGTATGTCAGGTGCTTTCAGACACAACAGAGATTGTCTTTTTTCTGCAAGTACAGGAGAGAAGAAAGGATGTGAGAAATCCTGAATGCAGCTGCAAAACTTGGCTGTGACTTGATTGGGCAGAATGTGAATGTTGAGCACTACAGACTTCTGGCCAGGAAGGGATTTGTACAGAGTTCAAAGAAAAATATACTCTGCCTTACATTGGTCTTCTAAACTGGTCTTTCTTTGCTTCTCTGCCATATAACAATGGAGGGGATATTTTCTACCTAGTCACATTCTCACACACACACAAACCAGCCTAAAAATGAAGCCAGATACATCACTTGGGATCCTATCCAACAGTCTCCTAGAAATAGAAAGCCAACAAGAGAAAACACTTGGTCACTGCCAGACTCCAGTGCCTCTGTCTGAGCTGAGCTTCTTGGAGCCAAAGCGGTCACTGTAATGTCAGGACATTGGATTTCATCAAATCTGGGTTCATTGCAAGGAGCCCTGCTTGGGAAAAGCAGCCAGCCCCACAGCCTATCAGGTGGTTCAAAGTTTCTTGAGAGCCTGTGGTGGTGCCAAGAGCCTGTACCACTGCCTGCCTTTGGCTACAAACAGCAATGCTCTTGCACTATAGAAAATGGCAGAAACTGTTTTCCATGCAAACATCTCTTCCCAGAAGCTCAGGACTGTGACATCACTTGAGTATCATTGCTTATAGCCTGACTACACACAGGAGGATGAAGGCAGCTGGTTTTGACATCAGTCATTTTCTAGAGGAGAAATAGACCAAACACCTAATAATGCTACCTATGTCCCCAGTGCACTGATATACAACTTAAGGTAGTAGTTTGAGGAATCTTTTTAAACCTCAGAACAGATTTACATTCCTGGAGAAACTGCCCAAACTCACTATGCTGGACTACTCCACAGTGGCATCTATTTTATGAGCAAGTTTTAAATCCTCCTTCCTTCTCATTGCATAATCTTGCAAGAGGAGAAGGCAAAAGGGAACACCTTTCTCCAGATAATCAGCTAATTAATTAGCACATGCCTGAGTGTAATGCTTTCAGCAAAGCCTTCTCCTTGTGCTAATTAGTATCATTAGCTGGTGCCCCAAGGAACAAGCTTTGATTACCCTTCTCTTACTGATTATACAGGAACAGCAAGGCGAATGCTTTCATAGGCCATAAAATCGTTTCAGCTTTTCTTAGAGCCTGTCTACATCCCTTAGCTCTCTGACCTGTTGTGCTGATGATTCATTCAAGGATTGACTGAAAGTGATCCTTCTTATTACTTAACACCTGCCATTAGACAATCCAGCAAAAATTCAGCCTTTTATGATGTTAGAAATCCTAACATATTTAATCCTAACATCTCTATACATTTACATATTGGTTTAGTCCCCGATGTGGTCTAAGGGAAGAGGGTCACATTTGTCTGGGTCATCTTCTGTGAAGCAGTTCCGTACCCCAGGTTCTTTGGGGACTGCTGTATAGAAAGAAGTTAACTTTCTACATAGGCCTTATCTCTAATATTATTTTTGTTTCTGTGGACACATTTGACCTGGAGTCCCTCAGATCTCCCAACATCCAATGTAACCTCAGACTCCTGGGTCCTCCAAGCTCCATGGAGGGAAGACAGCATCTCCTGCAAACTTCCCATAATAACTCTTCCCTCTGTGCTGGGATATGTCCCATTGGAACTGCTCCTTCCACTCCTCTGTGGATTACTACGTGTAATAGGCACAAAAAAATGTTGACTGCTCCAAGAGTCTTTGTGTTGTGTGAGTTTCACTGGCAGAAGTCACATTTCAAATCCACGTGCTCAACCATTTTGCAAAACCAAAGATTTATCTGTAAGAATTAAGACACATGTTTTATATGCTCACTCTCCTTCAGCCTGGAGCTTGAAGCTTATGAAAACAGGTATAATTAGCTGTGTCACTCATCTCACGACAAAACTTGATAAAACCTACATTCAGATAAGGTGTCAATCAAACAAATGTGAAATAACAGCAAGCCGTCCTTTCTTCACAGCTAGCTTAATAGCACAAATTAACAATTGCAAATAACTTAGTTCAAGGGAAAACTTCTGCAACAGTTAAGGACACATTTAAACAGTCATGAGCAAATTTGTCACCTCTCTACGGGCAGCTGGTATCTGTGCTGTATCAGGATGGCGGGTAATGGAAAGAGGAAAAGAGGTTTTGCAAGCACAAGAAACTAACAGTGCTACAAAAAGACAGAAAGGGGAGAAGGAGAAAAAGGGCAAAGGCACAACATTGTCTCAGATTTGACAGATAAACATGAAAGGAGCTGTGGTCAGTAGCCTGGTGCTCTTTTGACTGCAAGATAAAACTGGAAAAAAGCTGATAGTGAATGCAGAAGAAAATGAAATACAGGCAGGCATGTCTTTAGTTCTCTGAGATAAGGTCCACCATATGCATTTAAAGTGTTTGGTAGGGAAAAGAGCAGAACAGGAAGGACTCTGCAGAATCCTAGAAGTGCTTTTCAACCCACAGAATCAGGAACGTTGTCCAAGGAGCTGAAAAAACAATAGATCAGTATATTGCCAAACTGCACAAAATGCAATAATCAGATGCACTATCACCAAGCAGAACAATATGCCCAAATTGAAAAGGAATGTTAGAAAGGCATGGGAAGACTCAACTGAACCAGTCACATGGCAGTTTCAAAATCAAGGCTGGAAAGAAGCTGGGAATACATTGTACAAGAAAAAAAATCACAAATGTTCTCATTCATCTTCCTGTCGAGTGGGCACCCAGAGCAAAGGCCCAGCTGCCTCTGGAGAGAGGAGTTCTTCAGGCAAGCTGATCTGCCACCCTACGTAGCCTAATACGTAGATGAGATGTAAGCTGGAACAGTATCATGTGGAGTTTCTCAAGAGCAGGAGCCAGGACCCAGGACTGATGAAACTGTCTGGCCTTCTCGTAGCACCCACTGCAGGACAAAACAACCTCAGCCAGCACTACTGGGCACTGAAAACTCAATTCATATGTTCTGTGTTTGAGCTTTATTCAGGAATGGCCTTCAGATCATGTTCAACCAGAGTATTCTCTGGAGACATTCAAAAGCCACCTGGACACATTTCTATGTAACCTACTCTAGGTGATCCTGCTCTGGCAGGGTTGTTGGACTAGATGATCTTTCAAGGTCACTTCAAACCCATAGCATTCTGTGATTCTGTGATTGTCACTATCAGACACAAGGTGGATTTCCTATTCTTAATTAATTAAATTATACTAAATTAAACTTTATAATTGCTAATATCCTCTCACAGAAAAAGTCAAAACCCAGTGAAAATACTAGGCCAGTCATTCTCAAATTTTTGCTACTAGCCTTGACAGCACCCACAACCACTAATATTAACAAGCACATATCTAAAATAGACATATATCCCTTCATGCTATTAGCCCTAGCACTGTTTGAATGTGGAGCAAAGGCATAGCCATTGAAAAGAAGTAAAATCTCAGCTTTGAAATACTATACAGATCTCCAGTTAGGATCAAGTTAGTTCCTCAGAATAAATCATGCATCCAAGGATGAATAAACACCAGTGGAAACCAAAAATCCTTGTTTGTGCAACAGGCTGGTTAGTGGCCATGGACTGCAGTTGAACACAAATAACTGGGTAGAGGCAGAAGCTAAAAGCCCGTTAGAAAAAATTCAAAGGGTGACTTCCCATGTAGACTTTTTGTCTATGCTCACTCTTATTCAATCCTCCCAGGCATTTCTGGAAAGCAGATATTTTGCTAGGCATCATCTCCTCATCTCAGTAACTATCAGAATAGATGCCAGAACATACTTCACCCATCAGAAAATCAAATGGAGAGCAGATTCATGTGGTCACAAGACAGATGTTCATTAAATTGCTAGCCCACAGGTGTAGTGTTAAGATGGGCAGAGGAGCCTTTGAAATCCTGCTTCCTAAGAGCATAATTTAATACTGCCCTTCCTCTCTGAGCTAAGCTGCAGTTCTGTAGACTTTAAGGTGATCGCTGGCATATTTAAACTCTCTGGACAGAACACGGCATTTAAGGGTATTTTTCTTCTCTTTTATAAACAAGGCAGTAAGGCTGTCAGAATGGATTGTGATATGAACAGAAGGGAAGATGTAGTGTTCAAGTATAGGGAGTTGAAGGGTATCTTATTGAGGAAGGATGGGTATCATACCTAGCAATGACTTGATCCTCTCATTCTCTGTCCCAGAAGAAAAAAAACACCCAATGCACCCGACCAAACCCAGTTCTCTTTAGCTGAAGACTTGCTAAGGTCCCACAACAGAGAACAGCAATATTGCATGAAGTTATACAACACACTAATGAGCTGCTATCCTTGTCATCACCCATCCTGTCTTACTTGGTCATATGGTCTGCCCAGTTCCCAAACAAAAACTATTTTGTCTGTGATGCAGCTATTTTTATGAACACGTACCAACTGATTGTTCACAAGGCCTTCATTATTTAATTCTGCAATGAGGGCTTCACAGAGATGAAAATGCTTTTATATGCTGCACATAACCGTGAGCCTGTATACTTTCTCTTTTTTGTTTTCAGAGCAAAAGTTCGAACAAAGATAGCAGGACTACACCAGAGCCTCTTTTTCTTGCTAGCAATCCTCTTGGACCCAGTCCAATTCTGTGTCATCAAGTAACTCTTTCCTCTCTTGAAGAGTTTGCATCCATTTCCTCACTCTCTGTATTTCCTTGAAGAAACACTTCATGTTCTGCAACTAACTGATTTGTAACTAGGAGCCTTAGTTGACATTGCTAACATTTTTTCCTAAATTTGGGGCTTTTCCTAAATAACATGGATCAATATTTTTTAAATCAGTTTATGTTCTAACCAGCCATAAGGTTTTAGGCAAATGAACATATCATCCTTCTGCTCCAAGTGGGGCATCAGCAGTTGCTATTTGAGTACAAAATAATGATGTTTCTATGGCTGCTAAGACAGGACATTTTTACCTCTGAGGTTTTAAAGGAAGAGGTGGGATCAGAAAGATTTTTTTGCAAATGTCTCATAGCCCCACATTTTCTTCCTTGATTTGAATCAGAACAGCACCAGACAAAAGCTGAAATTTGCCATTATATAAAATTTTGAGGCAAGCAGCAATAAATACTTGTTTAGATTTGAATTCCCCAATCACTTGAGTCCTTTATACTGATAAGACAAATGGTAGATTAATGCAAAATGACAGTGAAGCTATGCAAAATCAATGGTGGGTTTATACTTATGTCTAACATCTCAGATCTAGTTATGACCAAATCAATTTTTCTTTCTTTTCACTGTCACTCAGATGAGTTGAACCAAAAGATTAGGATTGATGTATTTCCAGAAACTGGAATGTGGGATCAAAATCAAAACTTATGATCATGGGCATATTTCTAAGCTAAAAATACAATGCTCTTACCAAGAATGTTGGCATAGGCTATGTCTACATCTGGGTAGAGTAGCACACTAAGAATAGATCTGCAGCACACAACAGTTGATGCAGAGAGGCCAATACCCACACTACACAACATCCACATTCTTGGTGTTTTCTCTTTGACTACTTCTAGCTTGGCTCCATGGACAAAAATGTTCCAGTGTAGGTGGAGAGCACTAGATTCACTTCTGCTTAGCTTCACCTGAGGCTACTCCATGATAGAGACTGAAGTTTTCATGTGCAAAAGTGGGTAAGTGAGCATGGAGCACATAAGTTTCCTCACCCAAACTCATGCACCCGTGTAGCTGCATCCTGAATAAAATCTTCTCCACTTGAAAAATTCCTGTAAAAATTTCTTGAAAAAGTTCTGTAATATGTCCTTTACACCTCATTTTAATTTTGTAGCGTGTTTCAGACACACTTGTAAGGGAAACCAACAAACTATTGTGCATTTCATGCCTACAAAATCAGCCCACCCCATAACCATGATCTGATTTACTCATGCCTTCCCTATTTTTAAAACATGAGCTTATACTGGGTTACATGGCAGATGAATGAGAGACTGTGGATTCCTTGAGCAGACCCAGTAAATTTCACACTACCTCACATGGCCACTGTGGATATAACCATGCAGGTAAGATACTCTATGTATTTTACTGTCTGAGGTTTCCTCCTAAATCCCTTTTTTTGCTCTACTGCCATTCCTGAGCTTATATTTCTCCAGATAATGCTAGCTACATTCACCAAGTTTGTACAAAGCCCAGGCAAGTGTGCCTACCTGAGCTGTAGTCCTATGTCTGACCGTAGTGTGGACTTAACTGCCAGGGATTCACTCCTGAACTGAGACAAATTTCCTGAGATAGTAGGAGCTGTAGGGAAAAAAAAAAAAAAAAAAAAAAAAAAAAAAAAAAAAAAAAGGGAAAAAAAAAGTGAGAAGGATGTATCTGTTAAACCAGCAAGATGACCAACACTGCATGATACAGTCACTGGCTGCCAAACATTCCTGTGATATTTCCTCTACCAGCCAGCAACCCTGTACACCCACAGATTTTGGTGGTGGCCCTGCCACACAAAGGGCAGACTGTCTTCATCAGAGTTGCTAGCACCAGTCCTCAAGCCATCATACCTGGTCCCTAAGGGTTCTTCTCAAAAATCTAGACACTTCATATCCTGCTGAAGCTTGCCAGCCAGAGACATTTAAGAGCCAGACTGATGTCTCAAAAGAAATAAAAAAGCTCTCCTGATGACATCGCCTATGTCCTGACTCCCCCTCACCTATGCTGGACAGATCAGGATCTGTTGGTCCTACCTGTATTTCATGGAAGCCAAATTTGCTCTGATATTTTGTTTTTAAGAATCTGCACCAACCAATTAGTCACAAAGCATTCTTTCTTTAATTCTACAATAGAAATTTTGTAGAAATTAAAGTGTTTTTTTATTTTGCACAAAGCTAAGAGCCCATATACACCTTTCTTTTTTTTTTCAGAGGGAAACTTGGAACACAGTAGGAGAAAATCAAAGCCACTTCTTTTTTTTTTTTTTTTTTTTTTCCCAGTGCTCTTGGATCTGATCCAGGCTCTTGAGTAACTGTTTCTCTGCCTTTCTGGACAGCCATGCAAAGTCATACAGTTACACGTGCACTATTCATGGTACCTCAATTGATTTTGATGATTGGGCTCCAAATGCAATGACAATGTGAGGAAGGGTCATGCAGAGAGCAAGACAGATTCTCCCCTAACATAGCTACAAGCTGCTCTTCCCTGGGGATTGCTGTTGAACTGGAAAGGAATTATATCAAGAATGAATGGAAGGACATTGGTTTGAAGAGCAGATTATACCCGTCCTGCCAGTGGGATGACAAAGTCTGCAACGAGTGCTGGGATAGTCTAAATGACAAATGTCCACTGATTCAGCTATATAAACACCACAGAAAATGTCAGATAGCACTGCCCAACATTTCCATTTTTAAACATTTTCACTTGAAATTTGGAAAAGATTATAAAGACCATGCATCTAAAGAGCAGAGAGGCAGTTCTAGCCCTGGCCCACAGTGCGTCACTGGTCACAGCAGGGAGCAATAAAATCCCTGCCAGCATGGAGGAGCGCTGTGTTGAATCTGATGCTTCTCTTTGCCCCTAGAAAAAGAGGTTCTCAACTGAGAGCCCGAGTGTCTCACAGAGGATTTGCTACAGACTCAGCCACCATGCCCATTCAATGACTCATTTGAAAACAACCATTTTCCGAGTATCTTTGTTTATGGATATTTGAGCAAATAAATGTCAGCTCCTCCTCTCTGGTTATTAATGATGCAACTTCTCGTCTCTGTCTGCACAAATTCTACATCCTTATCTGGTGCCTCATCTCAGACATAAACTGAATGATCAAGATAAGCCATGTGCATCTCCTGTACTTCAGCACGGTCAGCAACAGCTAATCTTCTTTGGGATCACCACCCAAGCTCTACCTGCAGGGGATCCATGGGGGCAGATATTATAACAAGGTCTATTGTCTCTTCATGTCCAGATACCTTTTCTTGAAACCTATGACAGGGGGTAGGGGCACAATCTTGTCTAAGAAAAACAGGATTAACGTGATGTCTGTGGGTGTGGTCTAGATAATCCATTTGGTAGGCAGATCAAATTAAGGGTCTTCTGGTTCCCCTTTCCCCTCACATTTTCATAGGGGCTGGAGTACAGCTGACTGGAGATTTTGGGACAAGTAGAATACAACAAAGCAAGAGGGATTTTTCTTTTTTTAATTGAAAAATGCTAATTCCTCTCAGCATAGACCATTTAACAGAAAGAGTCAGTACTATAAAATTTCCTTTTGAAAGTTTTACTTGCCAAAAGCATATGTTCTTCTTATTTTTATTTAAAATAGATTTCAATTTTAAACTGTAAGTTGCAGAACAATCTTATTTAAAGTTTAAAATTTAAACAAAATATTTTTTTAAAAAACTGATTTACTGGTGTAATTTTTTAGTTCGGCAGTCAAAAGTAATTTCATATCATTTTCACCAATTCAGCAGAGAAAACACGAAAAAAGAAGTTGAGGGGTTTTTTTTAATCCTTAAGAAAATAGTTTCTTTCTTAGACATTTGTCTAACAAAAGCAAATGAGCAGTTTTGATTCTGTCTGACAAGTGCAGTGACAGTGACGGGAAAATAGACCATTGTAACGCTGTATCTTCTGAGTTATTAATTTTGTCTGTCTCATTTTCAGCCATTTTCTTTCTTTTTTTTTTTTTTAACTGTGACTGATATCCATAATAACCTAATATTAAATTTTATTCATGCACTTGTACAAACAAAAACTGAGACCTTCAAAATTTCAGTGATTCAACTGACTTAAAGTACAGGTTCATGTGCATATATGGTGTAGTGCCACTAGGGTAAAGCCACGAGATGTATACTAGCCACTATTCCTTCTCTCCCTTGCCCCTTTTACCTCTGGGATCCAGCTGCTCGTTCCTCTAATGTAAAATCCCAATTAGCTTCTTTCTACACTTGTAGTTGTAGCAAAGAAATGGGCATAAAAATGATTTTATTGTTTTGGAGACAAAGATCTGGACTGTCATTTTTTTTTTTTCTAGCTCTCTAAAGATAGAAAATTGCAGTCTCAACCTTCATTGGTCCCAAAATGCACATGAAACTTCCCATAATCCCTACTTCCAGACAGAACTAAGGACTGCCTTTTGTCTGAGATACTCATATAAACTTATTGCCAACTTGTGTGAGCATCTCACAGCCCTCCCTCTATTTATTTTCCCAGTATCTCTGGAAAACTCCTTTTAGCTAGGAACAAGACAGATTAAGGATCTCCCCAAGCCCAGATCTTTGTTAGGTACCTGACATTTATTCAAGTGGAAAATCCCACTGATTTCAATGAAAATAAAGCCCTTAACTACACTGAGGGCCCACAGATACAGGCACATAATTACGGTAGTTTAGCAAATTACCAACTTTTCCTCTGAGTCTTAAGGCAATCCCTTTCACCTGGTTTGCACCATGTTGAACTCTTCTCATTTTAGTTGGAAAAGACCTCTGAGATTATGAAATCCAACTGCTTCACTGTTGCAAGCACCTTGAGAAAGGTGACAAAGGCTCACACTGCCTCAGAGCTCATAGGAGTTTCGCCCTCGGGCTAGCAGCTCACAGCTCTGAATCACATTCCCCCTCAAAACAGTATTAGTGTATGAAAGGGTTATGGCTCTCAGCTTCTCCTCTGACCTTCAGCTACAGCACCAATGCCCTTTGCCAAAGGAACAGAATGATCAGTAACTCCAAGGTGAGGTAGATAAATCTGACCTATTTCATTAGCTCAGCTCTTGCTCACAGTTTCAGAGTAAACCCAAAATCAGATAAACCCAGTGTGTTTGATTTAGCTAGTGATAGGGACTTAGTTTTATTATTGTTATCTATAAAGGCACACAGATATTAGATGGACAGATAAATAGATAAATAGATAGATACATAGATACATAGATACATAGATACATAGATAGATAGTTTAGGTAGGTAGGTAGGTAGGTAGGTAGGTAGGTAGGTAGGTAGGTAGATAGATAGAACAGCCTGAAGTAATTCTAGTGACAAATCTATTTGTTTCACAGTATTTATATGTGATAATCCTCTTGTCTGAAAAATGGCCTCCAAAGAAGTCTCTGTGGCATCAGTTTGCACAAACAAAGGCAAAGCAGAAACAAACAAATAACTCCATCTCCCTTGCTGCATGGGACATGAAAGACACAGCAGGCACTTTAACCCTGGAATGTTTCCAGCAAAATTTTACTGGGGCAGTTTTGAAGGAGATGTTCTATGCCTGTTTGGGGAGCTGTGTGCACATGCCATTATTCTGAGAGGAGAAGAAATGTATTTGTGAAGCTGTGCTACCAAACACAAAGAAGTTGTTTTAAGATCCATTCTAGAGTCTTGTGCTTAGATTTGTTTGCTAAATCTGGGTAACCATATATTTTTTTGAGAGTATGTTTGCTTGGATGGGAATTGATAGAGTAGGGAAATATTAAGTCTTATTTCTAGGGAATCTGCTTTAGTGTATTTACAGAGAACAGCCCTCATGGGCTGAGAAAAAAAAAGTTTGGAAATAGTCCCAACAGAAGATTAGGAGCAAGGGAAGGGTCACACTTTCCTGAATCATCTGTTATTATCAGAGACAAGATACTGATTGAGCTGAACCTTGGCATGTTCTTGTCTGACCTCTTTAATACTCCTGTCATAAGTTTCTGGCCAAAGATATCTTCTCTAGCTTTTACCCTGTCTCTGTTATCCAGCAGAATCTGAAACAAAAGAGTCAGCAGGGAGACATTGATTTTAAACAAAAGCAGAAGCCAGTTGCCTAAGCTGTTTTAGACTCTCTGAGGGTACACTCATCATCCTCAAGGGCCTACCAGATATGGGGAAGCACCTGCAAACCACTTCCATCATTCTGCATAACCAACAAAAGCCAGGTAGAGCACTCCACCAGTCCTAAAATGACACTGCTTCTTTTATTTAGGCAGCCTAGTTCCACACACATGTTGTGGGTGTTGTCACCACCTTCATGGAAAACAAGGGTGCTCCCAGTTGAATGTTCCAGTCACTCCCTGTCCTTTCTGGTATTAATCATCTGTATCTAGAAGATACTGAAGCAGCTACTCCCTGTTAGCTTCAAGAAGTGCCACTCTGTGTGTGTGACATCTGGGTGCCAGCACCATCCTCTAGAATTAATCCACTACATCCCAAGCCCACTGTTGAGTTAGGTCCCTACAAAACCTCATAGAGCAGCCTTGAGGAGACAAGGTTCAAGGTAGGGCTGTGTTTATGGGCATCTGCGTACAAATGTAGCCACTGCATTAGAGGAACAAGACCCTGCCAAAAATAGGAGTAGTTTGATGGAGACCACTTTCTCATTTCCTATTTTACTACTTTCCCAAAAGCACGTGTTCAGAACTGTCCAGTCCAAAAAACAAGAGCGAATACTCTAGGCCACCTTGCCTTCAGGGAAATCAGCTAATTCATCTGCCTTATCATGCAGATAAGCTTTCATCAGACTTTTCATCATCTTGTTTAAACATAAGCTTGGTAAAGTCCATCTTCCTTTTAACACATTATTCGTTCTTTCCTTTCCTCATTAAAATTCCTGTCCGGTGCTCCAACGCCAGCAGTCAATGTCATTGTCAGGCACGTCATTTAAGCCTCAATAAATCATTATTAGTGCCAGTGTTGTTTGGAAACACAGCTTTTAATAGAGCACTCCGATGGAAATGGAAGAAGGCAGCCAAGCAACGGGTGATAGGTGAGTTGGTGTCACCCCTATTTTGCCAACAGGGCCTCCCCCTACACCACTCATGATGACCAGCAGCTGTGAAAACTTACCAAGGAGAATGTCCCAGCTGCCTGGTAAAGGCAAACCCCTACTCTGGCTCATAACAAACTGAGCTTGCCAAAGGAGATAGGCTGTCACGGGGAAAGACATTTAACTCAGCTTGAAGTGATGGTTCACAGCAGCAAGGCAATGCCGTACCTAGCTGCCTGTACTAGCAGCTGGTTCAGAGGTATTTCGACATCTCATGGCAGTCCTGACCTTTTCTCATCCCCATGGGGGAGTGCTCACTCCCCCGCACACTTCAGTGTTGCGGTGATGAGTCAAGAGAGGGTTGATGGATGGCTGTTTGAATTAGCCGGGTAGCACATGCCGACTAACAAAGCACATGGAGACCAAGTGTTTATTTTTCGTGTACAGCAGCATAAATCCCAAGCACCCGTCCCGCCCCTGAAGGACAGCAGCATTGTTCTCAATGCACACTGCTGCTCTCCGTCCCGCTCACCCCTGCGCCGAGCTGGCCCATGCAGCTGGCTGATAACCCTCATGCAAGGGATCTGAAGAGTATTGGAGGAGAAAGACAAAGGTGCTGACAGTGCAGACACGGCAAGGAAAAAAAGAGTCTGCCAGCAGTCTCAGTGAGCACCCAGGATGCCCACAGATTGCAAAATAAAGTTTTGCCTCCAAATTGTAAGAGGTTGCTACTGCTTTTGCCTTCAGCCATCTGGCTTAGGAGACTAAATCCTGAAAGTAAGATTGTCCAGGAAAGCAATATTGTCCCCTTCTTCTCTTTCCCTTGTCCTTTTGCTAATAAAATGAAGATGCCTCCCAAACCAAGCTTCCATCATTCTCTTTGTCCTTTGCTGAGTGAATTACAGTTACTTTATTATGAGACACTACCAGGAAATTGCTTAAGGTTTTTGTGCCTTTATCTCCCCATATACTATCTTTGCAAATTGCATCCACCACAGAGCATGGCCCATGGGAGACCAGTCCTGAGAAGCTCCATTCAGGAGGCATTTGCTTCACACCAATGGAAACAAGATCACACAATAGCTTGTGTGCAATCGTGGGCCTCACATGAGTGAGGGAGGAAAAGTGTGACTAGGGAAAAGTAAAATAAACCTCCAGTCTTCTCCAAGCACATCTTGGGAAATGCACATGTGTATGCATGCATTTTGGGAAGGAAAAAGAAGGACAGAGGGTAAGTCTCGCAGCTGCAGGTAGCAACCAAGATATTTCCCACCTTATTCTTCCCCAGATCTATCATTGTTAATAGCTTGGCTTGCTTTCCCCCTTTTCTTTTTTTGTACTTTCTAAGACACTTCAACTTTCAACATGAAAACACGCAACCTTAATTGGCACTGTCAATTCCATTTGACAGATCTCCCATCAACAAAATATGTAACCCCCTTTCCCTCTCCCACAACAAAGTCCAACTGAAGTGAGACATGGAAGAGTCCAGTAGATAGCTGTAGGCAGACTGCAGTTTGCTGGATTTATGAAAAAAAAAATGTTGTAATATTGCCAATACTTTGATGAGGACCACTTTGTGCTAACAAAATGAGATGGTATTTACTCACTGGATGACATTAGATCCCACTGAACTAATGAGTGGGTTTTAAGACTGCCCTAGGTATGTCACCATGAAACCCAGTCTGATTTACCAGCAAACAATCAGCTCCTACCCACTATCTTCTGCCTTGTGCTTCTCACAAACATTCCTGATGGTTTACTTCCCGTATTCGGCACTGCTAACTGCCACAATATTAGGAACTCTGTGAATGCATTTTCTCTCCTGTGCAACTGCACAGATCCAGACTGAAGAGAAGCAGGGAGTGCAAAAAGGAGTAACCTCCTCCTCCTCTGTCCTTTAGTATGATAGGTTATCTTCAAGGACTGATTCAGTCTGGAGCTATGCCCCAAGCCCTTAGCCCCATCAACAAGACCCTCAAGGTAGGAGGTAAGAGAGAAACTCATGTTGTCCTCTTTACCTCCTGCCCCTTCCTGTCTCAAACCTCCCTCTGCATGGAGTCATAGCACCTCCTCTGCCTCCTCCCTGGTCATCAGCTACCACCATGGTGCATGGAGCTGGCAATGGAGAGGAGCATCAGTGACACTCTGGCAAGGCGTGTGCAGGGAGGAGCAAAGCAGGCAAAGACAGAAAGGAAGCTGGCTGAGGAAAGTGGGATGTAACACAGCAACTGTCTAGAGCCTTCCAAAGACAAACTACAACCTGATATTCTTGTTATTTTGCAGCAGGAACTTGAGGAGAGAACTAAGGGCCATCCTTGGATACCCTTCTCTGAGGCAGGTGGAGTGAGTGGATCAGTTTTGCCCAGTGAATGGGTATTAGGAGGGAAGAAGGGCAAGACTTATCCTGGAGACTGGTGAGAGCAAATTCTCTTGCTCTCTTTCATGTGGCTAAGGTGCAAAGCTATGCATGAGGAGAGAGATGGGGATCATACAGGAAATGTCCCAGGTCTTTGGATTTTGGTTTTGTCATCAACAACATTTGCAAGAATTGATGAGGGTCTGGCTAGTGGCAGTAGTCCCTGGAGATGAAGAGCCAGCAAATAGTGCTGGGTAATAACTGGCAGCCTCAAGAGCAAGTGAAATGCTCCTTTTGCTTTTCCCACTGCTTTGCTTCTTTGGTGGCCACTTCCCCAGGGCATAGAGGGAGTGTAAAGCACTGTGTGATAAGGAGAGGAATGGCACAGTTGGGTGGGGGGGCAGGAATAAATGGCAAGAAGGACTGAAGGAAAGAAATCAGGACCCCGATCCCCTCTGCTACCTCAGCATCATGCTGTTTCCCAAGTACCAGCTTCCTTCTCTGTTGCCACCAAGACACCTCCCTGCTCTGCTCTCATAATTGTCCAGAGCCCTGTAGAGCCTGGGGCCCGATGCTGCCATACTGTGATGAGTGTCTCAGGCACAGTTTCAAGCCTACAGGTTTGTGTGCCTGCACATGTACTTTTCATCACAGGCAGCAGCAATGGGAGAGGAAAGTCAATGCCAGCTTTTCCCAGGCTTTTCACTGTGCCTCTCCCCACTGGCAGCTCTGTTGGGGAGGAGGAGAGGTAGGCAGCCAGGAACGCAGGCTATGAGCAGAGGTGGAGGAGGTGGCTGCTTGAGACAGGGATGCTGGCTTCTGCTGTGGGTCTCAGTGGTGACAGATCAGTGTGGGATGCCAGAACTAGAGTGCCTGTGGGGGAAGCTTGTACTGTCTGGCGCTGCTTGGATGTTCTCTCATCTTTGATAGAAACAACTGAATTTGTTTCCCACAAGAAAGGCCTTCACTGTTCACAAGGGAACAGATTAGGGATTGTCCTAAAGCCTCACCGTGGCCAGGGTAGCAGCAAAAGCCAAGTACCAGATGATTTCCTTGGAATGCAACAAATCTTGCAGTGTGATAAGGGCAACAATAGCTTTCCCTCCGGTCCTCCCTCTGACCTCAGACCCAGCACCTCACAGGATCTTCCTCTCTGGGCAATCACTGCATCGAGAGCAAAGCAAAGATGAAACCTAGCAAATTCTGGGGTGGATGGGTCCAGAGGGTGGAGTACAGGGCACCAGGCTGAGCAGAAGAGGTGGGAGATTCCTCTGTGCCACCAATGCTCAGCTTGCATGACTCCTTTCTGGGCACTGGGGACATATCCGAGCAAGAGGCTGAACTCTTGTCTGTCTCAGACATGATTATCCCTCTCCTCTAGGAAAAAAAAATAAGNGGCAATGGGTGGAAACAGGCATAGGAAGTTTCGTTTAATCATGAGGAGGATTTTTTTTTCCCTGTGAGGGTGACAGAACACTGGAACAGGCTGCCCAGGGGGGTTGTGGAGTCTCCGTCTCTGGAGATACTCAAAATCCACCTGGATGCGTTCCTGTGTGATCTGGTCCAGGTGCTCCTGCTCTGGCCGGCGGGGTGGACTGGACGATCTTTCAAGGTCCCTTTCAGCCCCTGTCATTCTGTGATTCCATGATTCTGTGACAAGATTCCCTGCTCAGCTTCAGTCCATTAATTTGAATGTCACACCCCTCATAGGAATCTGTAGAGGTCCACTGATCACAGGTACAAGAAAGGCTTGGCAAATTTTCCTTTCTTCTCTGTGATTTTCATCTACACTTGCTCTGCTCTTGAAAATGGTCATTGATATCTCTAGGGTGTGTACACCTGTTACCACATTGAGATTCAAAGTTGAATGGAAAGTGTAGCACTGGTAGCTGCAGACTGCAAAAAATATTCCCCCATATTCCACTCAGTTCCCAGTTTAGAACTTAGGCCTTGATTCATGAGAGCTAGAAGTATAACTTTAAAAAATGCAAGGCTGGGTCTTTTTTTACATTATTTACATATGATTGCTGCAGCCCATACACAAATAAAACCTTTTTTCTAGGCATAGAAGTTACATGTGTTATGAGAAGGGTATCACAAGCAATGGCAATAATGACCGAGTGTAGGAAACTCTTCAATCCTAATTATTCTCTGTAAATGAGTCATAAAGGCCAGAGGGGTATTAGCTGTTAGAGGAACAGTCTAAAGAGCCTGAAGGCTTCTGAAGGAAAAACTTTCTGTGGGGTTACCATAAGACTTTCATACAGCCATTCTCCTTGTAGCCTTTAAACCTTACATCTGAGACAGTCTCATGCTTATACCATCAATCATGATGGGGATTATTAATCCTCATCATAGTACAAAACAGGTTAGTCCTTGTCATGAGAAACTTAACAGTATAAGGCAAAAGGCTTCTGAAGGCCATGGGCAGATGCAACACAAAGTAGCCATAAGCAACACAATGCAATGTTTACCTTTGAATTCCCCACTCCACAGTGGAGCTGGTGTACTGCACAGCCTGTGATTCACTGTAGAAGTAGATGCATTTCATATGAACTATAAAAGTTGCCTATAAAACCACCACACACAGCCCTGGGGCTGAAACTCTCACTGACTGTATCACAGCTATTAGAGCCCATGATTCCTGATAGCAGTGATGGTGGGGTTTAGATTAATTTGCCATCATTTCATCATTTACACTAAATGCCATGGTTCTTTGATAAACATTTCAGGCCTTTTTCCAAACAATTTTTCCATTCGTAGGTGATGAAAACAGGCTGTCAGCACCCCATGTAGAAACACTCTGCTCATGGCAACAGTCACTGTCTAGCCTAGTGGTCTCCCTGGAGAAAGTCCAAGTGAGAAGGCAGTCTCAAGGCCCCATTCCTGGAGCTGATCAGGTGTAGGAAGAAGGCAACCACTGTTTCAAGTAGATGGTGATGCTCTTTCCCACTGGTGACTTATGGCACAACACAGATGGCTTTTGTCAGCCTGGAGGTTAGCACCAGCTGACCCAGAAAATGAGGAGGGGGATGATGGCAGCTCTTGGTTTTGGGAGAAAAGAACCATTTTTTCAGGACAAAGGTTGAATTGTCTTCCAGGTGTTGGCACTATCTTCATCTAGCAAGCTCTCCAGCATCATCTCTCTCTAGTCCTTACAGGTCTGCTGAGAAGCACCAATATCTCAGGGCACAAGCTCCCAGTCTCTGGGTGCTTCCTCACAGGGACTGTCCTCCCTCTCAGAAGCTTTTACTTTTGAGACAAATTAAGAATCATCCCAGTCTAAGAAATGTTTGAACCTGGAATCAAGCATTGCACCACCAGAGTCCATCCCTATCTGTGGGTGGCTATCAAACCCAGAGTTATGGCCAAGTTCTGTTTTTAGAGACTGCACCATGCAAAGCAAGGTCCACAGGACCTGCTAAGTCCATGACTGATATCCCCAACTGAAAGTATGTCCATGAGAGGCAGGTGCTGGCCCAGTGAGGCGTCTCAGACTTAAGATGACAAGCATAGCCTTTCCCTGGATTTCTGCATTGGTCTTGTCCATAAAGAGTCCTGCAGTATCTTTTGTATGCGCCTCCAAATTTTGTCCTTAGGAGCTGAGTTCACTATGGCAAAACAAAAAGGTTAAGCTTAACTATATCACAAAGCAGGAGGGGAAGGGTGACAGTCTGTATGTTATGAGAGTCTAGCAGTTTCTTTCCAGAGTATTTATTAGGATATTGTCCAAAGGGTCCTTCAATGTTTATGACACACCATAAATACCATCTGTCTCCCTTTGCCTCCCAAAACAGTGAGCTGTTCTTTGCTGCAATGCTCTTTGCAGGTCATCTTGATAACCTGCCCCCACAGGAGGAAGTGACAAAAATAGATCTCACTGTTTAAAAAATCTCTTTATTTGCACTGAGCGCCGATATTTTGCCCCTATTGATGTAATCAAACACCACGTTGACACCGTGTGAAAAGTCTAAAATAAAGACTCCCTTAATCTGGAAATCAGCACCTGGAAGTGTGTGATCAAGGATAGCTGAAGCAGGGAGAGAGCAGAGCTTGTATCCAATACACTGAGGCATTGTTCAAGACATCCAGCTTTGCTGAGGGCCAATGATATCAGTAGAAGATAGTTGCTCTACAGAGAGATATGTAAATAATAGGGTTTTTTTCCTGGCTATGCTCCCTCTTCTTATCTGGACATATGCTATAGGTGCATTTTGAGGTCTTTTGTTGGATTTCTCTTATTCCAAGTATCTCCAGAAATGTCAGTGGCATCTGCAGTGTATGCTTAGACTAATTAGTGTATGAGCTCTATGTGGACTTTGTGAGCATGATATGGTCACAGAGGTGCTTATAGAAGTCCTGGAGTTTCTAGGCAGCTATTATGCATAAGAATTATATTCAAAAAATCTTGAACCTGATAGCCCTTTTAATCTTCATTCATACATGGCTTAAGTATAACTTTTATTCTAAGACTTTATTTAAATAGGCAGGAAAAACTAGACAGAGAACTCATAGATAATGGCAGCTTACATGTAGAAGTTGAGGTAACAAACATGCCAGGCCAAAAAGAAGGGGCAAACGTTTGGGTAAAAGTATGACTTATGCCTGAAGCAACCACATTTTAGTTAATGATATATCCTCCAGGACAGGAAATATTTTGCTGAGAATGATGTGGGGTTTTTTCCCTAGCTGGTTCACTGAAACAGGATTGAATTCATGGAAATCCTCAAGTCTTAGTGTTGTAGAACTAAACAATTAGAGAAGTCCCTTGCAACTTTATAATTGGCGAATCCAAGACCCATCAAGAACAGCATTCACCTGGGATCATGTGGAAGGTCAGTAGCAGATAGCTTAAGTATCCAGTTAAAGGAGATCAACTCTTTAATGTTAACTAATCCCAGTGGACAGCTGACAAATGAGGCTATTTAAAGAACTATTTACTGTCATTATTCCAAATTGAAGAACAAATTGTTTTGAAAAATTTAGAATTGCTTCACAACTGATCAGAGCTAAGGAAAAAGACAGAAAATGTCAGATGACATATTGTGAGCTAGTTTCCCTTCTCTGAAACTGTCTAATCAACTTGACTTAGTTACAGAATGCAGTCTCCTTCAAGCTGAGACTGCAGTGTAGAAAAATCTGTGGACAATTTGGATACAACAGAAAAATAACATCTTACAGAAATCCCTTATGTCCCCATATTGTTTGTATGGGGACTAAGTAGTTCCATACACACGAGTCCTTGTTTAGATTGTTTGCCATCCTCAAGAGAAGATATTACATTGGAAGGGGAGAAAGAACTAACATACTCCAAACCATTCCTTAGGCTCTTAGCTTCATGTCACGGTAAGTAATGAGCTTGGTACTACATCATGGCAATGTTATGACAGAAAGCAAAGCCCTTTTGACCTCGAATTAATCCTGTCTTCTCCAAGAGCTTTATTTCAGGCTTCACTGGGGACATGTGTGTGTAACTTTAGATGATATCTGAAGGCATTTCAGATGTTAGCCAAAAATATGCTTTATATTTATGCTGGGTTCTTTTGCTCCTTTCCATCCAAAATAATTTTGGGGAAGGTGGAGAAATCTCAGGTGGGAAACCCCTTGATATCCCCTGCTTCCCAGAGTAACCAACTTAATTATCAAAGATGTCACTACTGCATGACCTGTGTCTACTGAAACATAGAGAGCTGTGTTCAGGATTACTGTAGCCACTTAACCAGAGAGAGAAAGCCAAGATAATCACATATTACAGGAAAGACCTATCTCTGATCAAACAGAGGAGGGGAAAAAAAAAAAAAAGAAAAAAAAAAAAAGAAAGAAAAAAAAGCCAGTTATGCATCTATACATCTAGATGGTAGAAATTAAGAATTATAGAACCCTGTGGGGTATTTAGACCAAGTACATGGTGCATTGACATTTATGGAAAAGTTCCCATGCTGATTCATGGGAGAAAAATGTTTGTTCCCTGTTGGTCTACAAAATATTTTCAGAACATTGTGTCAGTCAGTTTCTGTCAATCATCCTGCTCTTCCACCTGTATCATTTCTGTGCCTCTCAGGATGCCAGAGACCTTTGTCCATTATCTGGACAGTGAGCAGAATTGATGCTGAGTTTATTTAAATTTCTATTCCATCGAGTTTCAACTTTTGAGTGAAGATGGAGGAAGCAGGATGCTTAGAAGAGTTTCTACAAGACAACTCATGCATTCAGTTTTTTAAGGTCAGGAAAAATTTTGAATCAGACTAGAAACTCCTGGAGTTCCTCCTCCTAAGATTCACACAGGTATTCTCTCAGCTGGCAGAGAAGGGCAGAACTAGACAGTGCTCATCGCATTTTCTAAGCTTTCTGCATTACAGCAGGTAGGGATTGGGAATTCACAGTAATTCACAGTATAAGCAAGGTTGGAAGAGACCTCAAAGATCATCGAGTCCAACCCATTACCACAGATCTCGAGACTAGACCATGGCACCAAGTGCCATGTCCAAACGTGCCTTCAACACCTCCAGGGCCGGTGACTCCACCACCTCCCTGGGAACAACCAGAAAGAGGGGAAAGGAGATCTCTGGTGGGAAGTGAGAGATAAAGAGTTAATGCTGAGTGGCAGTGAGGCCAACAGCTGTATCCAAGAATGGCTAGACTCTCCAGGGGCAGGGCTGGAGCAGCTGAAGTGAGCAGGTAATTTCCCCAGCATCCCACAAAAGAGGTGAGCCAGGCTGTTGATGTGCTTTCTTATTTGACTGGGAGTGGGGAAGATGTCTTTGGGTTCTGTATAAAGGTCTCTTTAGATTGTGGCCAAGACCATGCTTTGAACCTTTACTGTCAAGTAGTAAAGCTTAAGTGTCTTCCCTGCTTGGTAGTTCTGGTCAAGTATGCTTCTATAGTGATAGTGAGGGAGCAGTAGACGGCAATACAGAGAGACGTAAAACAATTAGAAAGTTACATTTCTTCTTGTACAGATGAACAGAAAATGGGAAGTTTGAGACCCATGGTTTCAAGCTTAGCAAAGTCCCCTGAAGCTTCGTGAACTGAGACTCTTTCTCAGTCAGCCTGTCTCTGGGGAACATCTACCTTCCATACTCTTTGCTTCCTTCAGATTCCTCATGCAAGTGTAAGGAGAGAAGCTCAAATTTCAACAATGGGCAATTGTTTGTCTGCATTTTCTCCTCCTTAGGTATGTTTCAGATGTCCTCCACCGCTTGCCTGGAACAGCTGAATTCCTGTGAACTGTTTAAATGCTGCTATTTGGGATAGCTTGACCTGAAGTGTCTGGTCCTGTCCATGCAATGGTCCAGCTCTATCTCACCTCAGGCATATAAATTAGGATCCTGCTATCTTTCAGCTCCCTCTACAGTTAACAGAAAGAGAAATCATCCGAGGGTTACACAGGTCACCTGAGCCACAGCCAGAAGGCCCTAATCCATCTCTGCTGACCAAATGAGGAGTTCATCTTGCCTGTGCTCCTAACTTGGGCAACTCGGTTACCAGCTGTAACTTAGAGAAATCATGAAGTAAGGGATGTAAATGAGCAGGGCATAGCTGAGAGAGGCAGTACTTCTGTCAGAGCAATGACGTGCACTGAGTAGAGACTGGAAAAGGATTTGTCCCCCAGTTTAGGGCTCAAGAAGAGGTAGAACAATTTCGAATAGTTGATTCCCTTGCTGCAAGATGGGAGGCAGAAAGATAAAGCCACCTGAGGACGAGAGGAAACAGCTAACAGGGAAAAGTGGCAAGGGATACCACTCAGCTTCAGTGTGGGCTCCATTTTATCCCAAAATGAGAACACAAAAGGCAAGCAGTGACTCATGTCCATGTATTTTTCACAAACTTTTGAATCTCTCTGCCAGTGCAGCAGAGTTGCTCCCTCCACAGAGGGACTGCATGTCAAGCAACCAAGCCTTCTCTACCATTAATGTTACCTTCTTGCACCTCCATCCTTCACTTCTCTGTCTCCCACATCCCATAAAATGAACAAGTGCTTTAGTGCAAGGCAGGCAAGGGGCTTCTGGAGTGCTTAGAGGTGTTAACCTTATGAGGGAAGATGTAAAACTATAGTCTTAGAACTTGCAGCCATTCAACCACATTTTTGTCAATAAAATTAGTTTTCAGGTTTCCTGGATCCTGCTTGCATGTTGCCTTCCTTAAACCCCCTATAAAGTCCTACAGATTATACTATTTTCCACACAGAATCAGTTTGCACTACTGCTGTTTTCCACTAAACAGCCATGAATTGGCTGTTTCAGTAGCAAGAGTTCCCTTGAGTTCACGAGAACACCCGTCGTCAGAAATATTAAGAATCTGTGCCATCTGATGACTTGAAAATGAAAGATGTTCTTGGCATAAACCATCTTATTCTCTAACATTTGGGCAGTTCTCTTGCTTCCTTCACAAATTTTGTCCTTTTAGATTAACAGATCATGCAATGGAACACAATTTGGCTTAGTCTATTTTCCTTTTTCTTCTTTCTCTCTACTCTTTTGTGTGTGTGTGTGTGTGTGTCTGTGTTTGAGTTGAAATTTTTACTGTTTATCATTCAGAAGATCATTTAAAATGATTCTCTTCTACAGCTCTATGTGCATGCTTTCCTGAACTATCTCTCACCTGTGGTCCAACAAAAAGGCATGACATGAACCAAGCAGAAGGGGTATAGCTACATGACTGAAGGAAATTATTGGGAGATCCAATACAAAGGTGGCAAACAGGCAAATTCGTGATGAAGCTGACAGAAGGAAAAAAACAAAACCCAATAGTTTCCAAGCCAGTAGAGGGCATTTCTCCACGCTGGGGAATAAGAAAATTTTCCATGTCCCAGGGAGGAGAATTTTGCTCTCCATCTGCTTGGTTTTTTTCCTGTAGTTACAATGGAGGATTTAAATCTGTGGCATTTGTCATCCCTACATCCTATTTCAGGAATTAAACACACAAAAATATATTAATTTAATTCCACTGTCACAGTGTTGATTCCAGAGCTTGCTGGCAGCCCACCTCACTGTCTCTGATATTTCTGTGGTCAAAAGCAACAACAAACAGCAGTCACAGGCAAGCGGGTCTCAGCATCCCAGGAGCAGGATTTCATTAAGGAGTGCCGTGGCTTACTGCATGGGTGTCTCTCACCTCCTTTCTATTGGAAGCAGAACAGTCAAGAGAAACAGCCAGCAAGCTAATCACCACCACAGCCTATTGGGAAGATAGGAATAATTATTTAAGCCAGTCTTGAATTACTCATTGGCATGCATCTAATTAACAAATTCCATTTATTCCTGTAACTATTGTGCAACAATTAGTGGGTGTTAAATTGAGCTCTTCTGCCGGCAATTTCAATGGTGTAATTTTGCCAAGATGTCGTTTTGCCTGCAATGCCTGGTGCCACTGAGAATAGTCTGGAGGTGGTCAGAACGTTTTGACTAAATTTACTTTTGCTGAAAAGTACCATTCCCTCAAAGCCTAGGGCACTTTGGGAGAAAAGACAAAGGGATTTCAAGCAAGTTTTTTCACTGTCCAGATTCCTGAACTCTGAGACCTGCTGGTCACTTCAGACAGGAAAGGAGAAGACATCTGAATAAAAGCACAGAGCCAAAACCAGATTTTCTGACATAATTTTGTTTCACAGGCATGTTTGGTTGCAATTTTTTTTCTTTTGAAAAAGATGATCCTGCTCCAGGGCAGACCAGGGAAAAAAAATTTAAAAAAAAAAAAAATTTAAAACCTTGAAAGATTTCACAAAGCTGAATTGTCTTCCTCTGGCAATGCAAGAATGCAAGCATGCCAGCCCTGGGATGCAGAAAGGCTCCTTTGGCTGGGAAAAGGAGCAAGCCCCACCAAGAGCATGGGTTCTGCCTTGCACTATGGCCCCTAGCACTAGAGAAATTATGAGGATTTGAAGCCATGACAGTCAGCAGGGGTAAAATAAGTCTTCTCTACAAGCATATCTAGAATAACTGGCTTGCCAGCAGATGCTGCTTGCTCCCTGCTATGACTCTCTTTCACTGTGATACATAGATATGCCTCCAAACTGGAAGCAACAGCATGAGTCTAGAACATCAACTACCATAAAGGAGGCCAACATGAGAATTTTCACGTGTTAGGTTTTAGTTGTCTTATTTACAATTCAGTAATCTAGTTTCTGTGTCATACCTGGCACCCCAGGGCCAGGCACAACTATGTAAGCTAGATCCCAAAGTGAGGACCAAGCTGTGGCTGCACTTATTTCACTTCAGGAGACATCATGGGGTCTCCTAAAGACCTTTACCCAAGTTACAGCTCAGGACATGATCCTTCCTTCATGACTCAACTATATAACACTAGGAGATTAAATAAATAAATAATCAAGAAACAAGGTCCTGGAACGAGCTGCATCAGGATCCTTCCATTGGTAAGTGTCTGCCAACATGAGGCTGACATCTGCTCCTATACATGCACACCCAATTCCAAAATGTTGAGCTTAGCCCCTCCTGGGCAGGACAAGTACCAGATCCCTCATGTTTTTTCCCCTTTATTCATCCATTTCTATCTTGGCTAAGTTAAGCCCAACCTGCTTTATGTGGGTTATACACTTGGTTCTACGAGGGCCTTATTTTTTCCAATGCGAGATGGTCCTACAGCATGTCAGCCATTTAGTACTCTTGCTACTTTTCTCTTTGACCATTCTTGCTCTCTTCCACTCACTTTTTATGTCTCTCCTATAAATATAAAGCTCCCTGAGATATCCAAAGTGTTGCTTAAAAAAGAGATGGGGGGAGCTTGCTATGGGGGTATGGGCCATTATAGAAAAGGCCAGGTGTTTGGCATGTCCCCAGCTTGCGAAGGTGGGAGCTGTCACGAGTCTGAAAAATATCAGTGTGGGAGTTATAAATAAAAGTTTTAAAGCCAGGGTTTTAGAAAGTCATCTTTAAATGCTGCATAATTTATAGCTTGCTGCAAAGAGAAGTGTATGAGAGCTCTGGAAGCCAAGCTAACCCATTCTTTGCTCCCTTCATAGCCTGTTCTTATGCATGTGCTGAGGTGTATGCTGGGCATCCAAAATTTAGGATTTTAACCATCAATGTCTCCTTTTGCAGGCTTACCTGGGTCACCGTGGCTGAGAATTCTTTCACCTTCTGGTGTCTCAGTATGAATTGGAAATAAATAACATTGGCCTCCTAATGCAACATGAGCACATTGCTGTGCTCAGGTGGGGTGGTGTTCAGAAATAACAAGGAACTCAGCAATAAAAAGTGGACTCGCCTTGTGCTCTTTACAACTGATTTACTCCCTCGTTGACTCAACTCCTCCTCTTTACAACAGGGATTATCCTAAAAGGTTGAGAAACTTCTTTCAATAGCAGCTACAAAATGCTTTGCTCTTCTCTAGCAGAACAAAGCCATGCAAAAGGCAGGGGGTAAGCGCCTGCCCCAAGCAGGGCTGGAACAGCTGCCAAGCTGGCATTTACAGCAATTGTTTCATCCAGCCCTGGAAGTGCAGCTACCTCTAGGATGTAACATAGCAGCTGTGCTATCGCCATCCAACAATAATAAACAACAGGAAGCAGAACGGGCTTTCAAGGCAGCTGAGTCTCCTGAGAGGATCTAGCCCACCACATTATCATTGCTCCCCCTTTTCCCCAGCTGGAAACAAGTCTGGAAATCATGAGTCCTAAACCAAAATAAAATAAATATATGGTGTCAGAGCTTTAATATTAATGGCAAATAGCTGCAGTGCTGATGTCTTCCCTAAAGATGGTCCACTGTATGCTCTGCTGCTCATTTCACCACCTGGGGGTTTCCTTCTGTGGTGATGTAGAAGGACTAGTGCTACCTCTCTGGTTTCTCTTACCTTGCTTCTCCCTAGACATCTGCATCCAAGCCTTGACTTGTTCTGAGCCTGCTGAGCTGGTGAGATTTAACAGGATCTCACCACCCAAAGTGCTATGGCTTGGGGCTATAGATTTAAGCAGAAGCATTAAGCACCCTGCTCTTTAACTCATTTCTAATCCATTTATTTAAACTTCAGAGTGGTCTTAAAGCACAAGAATCAAAGACAACAGCAATTTAGAGTTTTCCAGCCCAGCTCTGAGATCTGACCTCTGCACATATCCTGGCTCCCTTTAAAAGTACACCAGCATAAAAGCACAGTTTGTGACAAAGCATCTGGAAGGATTAAAAACTTTCTGGGATGGAATATGCCTCTGTCAAGGACCTCTTTCCTATCTCAGCTCAGTTGCCAGAAAAAGATCTTTCCTCAGGGGGCTTCTAACCCGCCTGAGGGATTTAGAGAAGAATTGCTGAGAAGAGTGTATAGCAATTTGATTAAGGGATAAATGTGAGAGGCAGAAGGAGGGGGATAAGGGATAGAAGGGAGAAACGGGATTCAAATAAAAGAAAATAAAAGATGGGGGGAAGTAATGAGCTGAATGAATCTGTGCAAAGGCAAGGTTTGTGGAAGCATTTTGGAGTCCAGACTTTGGGGGCTGTTTTGCCTCCTTTTATTCAGCAGTGCACAAAACTAAAGTTGAGGGTGTCTCAGGGAAGGTAGCAACAGGAAAGATGGAGCTGCTGAAACACAGCAGAGAAAAAGCGGAAGGGCAAGGGAGTTTTGAAAAAGGGTTTCAAGTCCTAGTGTGGGCTCTTCATACTGCCAGCCTGCTTATGCTTCCTCCTTGGACAATGCTTGGGAAATTGTTACCTGATGCCTCCCACCTTTGTTTAGAAAAGCAAACTGGGTCAATTAATCCCTGCTTCATTTCTTCTTATTCTGTCTGGATAGTCACTATGAAGTAAGCAGTAACCAATCTCCCAGCCCATGGAGTCAGTCTGTCTTCTTATTTTCTTATTCATTAAAGCAGACACCTTAGAAAGGCCGGAAAATATTAGCAAAGCCCAGGAGATTCGATCTTCTGAATAAGGAACCAGTATTTCAGCCTTGGAGGCAATGAGAGTCTGGGACACGAGACAGAACTGGGAATGAAAACAGGCCCTTCAGCTGAGAAGCAAGCAGTCTGTGGACACACTGCTGTTTTCTTGGTTTGCCTGAGTTTTTTGTTGTTGGGGTTGTGGGATTTTTTTTTTTTTCTTCTTTTCACCTTCTGCTCCCTCACCTCTCCACCCTGTATTGGCCTGACATTAGAAAGTGAAATGAAATGAAGAAGCTGCCTGCTAGGACAGTTTCTTTCCTCTCCATGATCTTTCCCGCATGCCAGCTCTCCTGCTGTGTTATTACAAGTGTATTTCTATACACCACTATGCTAGGTGCTGTACAGATTCAAACTAACAGTAAAAAAGAAATGAAGAAGCACTGGACAAGCAAACTGTTTGTTCATGTAGTACTACTGATGCCTAGTTTCCCACTGATTTGTGTCTGGTGATTAATGAAGACCTCTGTTTGAAACTTTTCCTGTTCTCAGGACTCTAATTTTAAACACATGAACTTGTGCTACCACGTATCTCTCTCTGGGTGCTTATTTTTGCTTATACCTCAGAAAATCTCTATGAACTCTATCACTTGGCCACCAGGTTTGACAGCTGTTTGGAAGGGAACAGATTGGCACATACACATACAGACAATAAAATTGCTCAAGCTTAGCTTCCTTAGGAAACTGGGTGAAGAAGATCCTTCCCAAGAAGGTTTCCTCCTAAAGAAATGTTACTACCTCGCAGCCAAATAAGCTGCAAGATTTTGGGGCACTTGTGGTCTGAGCTAAGGGACAGTTCAGATGGACAAGTAGGTGAGTTCAGCTGGACGATCAGACTATATTGAGCTTAGTCAGCTCAAGCAATGCCAGCGGGCACTTGAACTTCTTTTTCTCTGATGGCTATACTGCTTGCCAACTATTGGAAGGCATCTACCCTACATCTCTGCTGGGGTCAGAAAGTGTTAGGTCAGCTTGTTCAGGCGTGAACTGGACTAGGGAGGACATTTTACTCCATTGAGTGGATGGATGGATGGATGGATGGATGGATGGATGGATGGATGGATGCCCCAGTTTGACTTCTTTGTGCTGGGTTGCATTTTGAAGAGGACATTCCCAATGCAACATGGTGGTGGTTTTGTCTTTGAAAGTCACATCTCAACGAACTTTATCCTCGGGAGAGTATCAATGTGATTTAAGGAGTTTCAGCTGGGAGCTCAGGCTGTAAAAGTGGACCAGAAAGTTGGATGGATATCCTGAAAAGAAGGATTTCAGCGAGATTGATTCAGTTTCAAGTCTTTTGAACTTCAGCTGCAGGCCTGCCTTTAGCTGCAAGGCAGTTGTATCATGAGAGGAAGGATCTCAGTGCCATTCAGTGACAGTTGTGCTGGATAGGGTGTCCCCTTTTAAGTTCAACAGCTGAACAAGAGAAGAGAGCAACGCTGAACTTCTGTAAGGACACAGAGCTAGCAGAGAGAGAAAGGAAATCAATGACGAAGGAAATGTGCCTTATGGTGACAAATGCTCCACTCAGGAGCCTCCTCACAGACACAAGGAAAACATTATGGGTTTTGGTTGGTTTTGGTTTGGTTTTGGGTTTTTTTGTTTTGCTTTTGGTTGTGGAATTTTTTACCTTTTTTTTTTTTTTTTT
>WBNM01045313.1:626352-643939 GCA_013399055.1 Ramphastos sulfuratus | reverse complement strand
TTTTTTTTTTTTTTTTTTGTGTGTGTGTGTGTGTGTGTGTGTGTGTGTGTTTGTGTGTTAGCAGCACAACTGGAATGAGATCTAGAGTGGAGACCATATGGCATGATCTTCTGCTTTCCTCCCAGAACAGACTGGAGAGGAAGGTCTAATTGGTCTTCACTGTTCCATGTTTTTTTAACACTCATGGATGGTTGGCATGTTTCTAAACCAACTATGATTGTCCTGTATGGCAGTTCACAGCAGGTTTTTGTATCACAGGAATTTATGAACAGACAACCCATATCAGACTGGGTCCTTCTATTCCATAGTATGACTGCTGACAGTGGCTAATAGCAGATGCTACAGGAAAGGAAAGGTTAGGAACAGGGTGAATAGGGACTGCTTTTTTTCTCCCTCCAATCTGCAGCTTCAAGATTTCCAGAGATGTAGATGAGGATTTTCTGCTTAAACGTCTGTCAGTACTGCTTTTTCTGAGTGCCTTTTATCTGTGACATCCTGACTTAGTGCAGTAGGGATCTTTGCAGTGATGGACTGTCTTATGAATATTACCGCCTATCAAAAAATCTCAAGATTTCAGGGTCCCTTACTGTATTTCACACAGAATACATTTGTCTATATGTTGACTACATGAATCCCTGCCTTTCAGATGTCTAACATGTCCATCATTAATCAACTGCATCATCACCATCCAGCAACTAAAAAAATACAAAAGCCTATAGGCTACAAAAGCCCTAAGCATATATTTACTCTTCCCTATGATCTGACTCCATTTACACCCTTCTCCCCAGTTAATGTTATCAAGGATATGCTTTTCCTTCTGACACACCAGGTGGAAAGCCTTTCAGAATACCTAATATTACCCCTCCAGTTTCTTTTTCTCAGACTAAGTCCCTTGAGAATAACCTTCCAGGAGATACTAACACATTCAGTTGGGGGGGGGGGGGGAAGGGTCAAAAGGAACTTTATAATTTCTATCACTCTTGATGTAACTTCTAAGCCTTAGAATCAGGACTGAGTACACGCAACTTTTGGCAAAGCTTTGTTTCAGGTGATCAGCTTTGATTGGGACACTTTAGTCTTGACACTGACATTCAACACAGATTCATTTGCTTTCATTTCTCTTCTTAGAAGAGACAAAGATTTTCATTTAGCACTGCAAGTAACAGCCTGAACGAAGGTCATTTCTTACTGATGCTGAAGGAAAACATACCACAATAGAGACCTAGCCCAAGGAGACCGAAATGTCACCACACAGGTGTAATTGTAAACGGCCACAGCAAATATAATCTCTTGTGAAGAATTACCAGATCATCGCCTGCATTTGTCAGTTCCTATGCTTACCTGGAACACAGGCAGGTAAATCAAGGAAGGATCACTTACTAATAAAGCCTTTCTCAACATTTCCTCTCCCTGTCATGGTCAGCTCATTCCGATTGATCATATTTGTTGACTTAGCTAATTTGTCTCTATTGTCTGTCTGTTGTTTGGCTAATTCACCTATGGAAAATGGGAGGTATCAGATGCTGTTCAACAGAAACTTGAAACTGGGCACATGTGCAAGTTGGGTATTGTATCTCTTTGCAATTTGCAGACACAAATTCCTTGCTTTCTAGCTTGGTCACTCTTGCCTTGCTGAGGACAGGCAGCATTAACTGTTCATGTTCAAGAACTGCTCAGCCTTTGAAGCAGGTCACTTAACGAGGACTTTGAGGGGCAGAAAGTCTCACAAAGACAGTGGGATCTAAGAGGATCCAATCCATTATGAGTTATTCTAATATCAAGACACTCACTATCTCATTTGTGGTGGTGGGCTTTGCCAGGACCGTGTTACCTCTCTGCCCAAAACACAAATGCATTGACTTGTCCATGGTAAGATTTTAGCCATCCCTGCCTTATGTAGTTTGCCATTGCTTGCTAATCCAGTTCAAGCTTGAACCATATACAGATGGGCTTCCCTGACCTCTCCTGTGGTCCTAGTCTAATTATCTGATTAGTCTCTAGAAATATGTGATTTTCACCCTCAATTTCTATGGGTTCCTGGAAGAATTCTCTTAATAGAAACTCAGTCCTTGGGTTTTCTCAAACCCTGACTGGATAAAGCTGGGCTGAAAATGTTCCTTTTTTATTATTATTATTGTTGTGTTTTTGTTTTCTTTACCCACGGAAAATGTTGAGATTTCACCAAACAATGAAAATGTTTGGCCAAGAGCCCTCCATTTCAGTTCAGAAATGCTCCCCTGTGGGAGTTTTAGCTGGTATGCTTTGTGTCCCTGTCCTTCCCTGTATGCTGACATTCCTGGCTTGCCCACATCTCTCATGGTGCAGCATGGTCTCCTCTCTTGCTGAGACAATGGCATGCACCATGGAAGTCATGTCACCATGGTGCTTTGTGAGAAATGCACTTCACATGGCAAGCCCAGCTGCTAGAGCATGATGGGGTCACAAAGATCTGCAACTACAGCCTCCAGGAGACACTGTCCAGAGATTTGCTAGCTGCATCTCCAGGCCTCCTGCCACAGTCTGAAGCCTTGCTGAGAGATTGGTCATAACACAAAACAATTTCACTTTTATCAAAGGGCAAATTTTCCACTGAAAAAATACCCAGATGGGAAATTTCAAGAAGCCCCAGAGGAAGTTCTTTCCAAAGCCCTTTGCAGTGTAGTTTACCAATTCATTTTTACTGGATTTCTTTTCCGTTGTCTCTGCTTACTCTCTGATAATAGAGGGGGAGTTCACTTTCACACAAACGTAAGACCAGAGGAAGCTGAGGTAGGTTGCTGACAACTCATGAGAGGGTTTGTACCCTTCTGAATGGACAGATTTACAAGGTGAGCTCTTGTAAGTCCCTGAAGAGAAGATGTTTCCCTGTCTTTTGTATGTGTTAGTGACAAAACAAAAATCCTTTCAGATTTAAATCCAGCAATTAAAGACTTTTCTGGGTTTCGTTTCTTTGCAAAGGGTTTTGAACCTCAGCATCTCGCTCAAATTGTTTAGTCTTTTCTTTCCTTCTAACTGACTGCAGGCTGCTGAAGGGTGCCAAACTGCTTGAGCTGGACATCTCACTCATTCTCTTTCTTTCTTTTTTTTTTTTTTTTTTTAAGACAGAAATAAGAGAAAAGAAGATCCTTGGTCCCTCAACTCACCAGAGATCTCACATGTTTTTAAAATGTTTACTTTTATAGTTAACATCTACCTTACTATCTTAGTGAGGTAGTAAGCCTGCTTACCTAGGCTAGTAAGAACTTCCTTCTTCCCAGACTACCAGGCAGCAGCTTCTGCTCAACAAGGTTTCTAAGCAGAGTGGGATGAAAAGGGATCAGTCAGAGGTTAAGAACTGGATATCCTTTAGCAGGCCAATGAGCTGCAATGGCATCTCACAACCTTTTCTTTCTGTCTGTTCTTTTTTCTCTCTTTTTTTTTCTCCTTAAATCCCTAGCTTATATTTATCCTTTTGTCTGCAGTGATGCTGCAACAGTTAATTGCCTAGTGGCATTTTTGCTGTGGATGTGTTCTGGAACAGCTGCATTTCAGCCTGGAAAGGGGAGTAGAGGGCGAGTTTATATACTTGTGAGTGGGCAGATGGAGTAGATAGCATATTCTGTTCCAGGTTAGTATAGAGTTCTACAAATCCCAGGTTCCCCCATCAAAATCTACCTTCACCTCAGGGAAGAGCCTGGCAAGCTCTTCTGAACTGACAGCACTGGCAGCTGTTTGGCAGCTTCTGAAGTGGATCCAGTCTGGTATGAATTTGCTACACTTTCATTTTGACTGTATTTTCCAAGCAAACAACCCAGTCCAGAATCCCAAGCTGTGTTTTGCAATGGAAATGCTACAATGTCTGGGAATTGCTTGTGCTGCAGGGAAGATATAGAGCACTGTTAACTGTTTAAAGGGTCAGTGAAGAAAGGAAGACAGATCCACATTTATGGGTCAAACACTTGCTTTCAGGGCTTCCCAATAAGTCCCAGGGTGAAACCAAAGGATCCTGGAGATGTCTATCTCTCTAAGTCAGTGCTCTCAAAATCTTTGGACAAGCACTTTTCTGTTAATTACCCATCTCTTCCAGGAATCTTTTACTGTCAGACCTCTTAACTGGAAGTACTATATTTTTACCATTCACCACAGCTCCACTGAGTACCTGTGTCCCATTCTACAGCCTTCTGAATGATCAACACATATTAGGATCTATCTTCATTTGGGGACAGACATAGTTTTTCTTGTTTTACACCACTGGACTTGATGTGAGAAGCAGCAGAAAGGAAAGCTGAGTGGTGATCAAGACCACATCTCTTAGTGATGTACACAGAGGATGTCTTTCTGTACTGACATTCTTGTATAATCCAAGATAAGAGAGTGAATCAAAAGCTGATTCAAAGCTTCACTTAAAACTGGAAAACAGTGGGGGAAATGTGGCTGCAGGAAGGCCAGGTTTTCATTGTTGTTCATGCCATGCTTGTGAGAAGAAAAATTAGGAGAGAAGAAATTCTTATCTTCCTTTCAGAGGTCTCTAGAGCATTCAGTTCCCTTTGCAATACCCTCAAAGCATCCACATGATGGGACTTCATGTATTAGCTGGATTATATTAAAACTTATATGTGAACAGACATTCTCAAAACTTTTCCAAGCAAATACGATTGCTTTGGTTTATAGCTGGAGTATGAGAATGGGAAGAGAACGGGCATCCTGCCCTAATCCACATAACAAATCAGCAATAACACCAGATATGGAATCCCTGCCTTTGCTTTATTCCCATTACTGCTTCTCCAGCTCCATCCCTCTTTAACAGTCCTTTCTAAAACCAAACTGAAAGAAAGAAGATTAAATTTATTTACTCATCTATTTAGCAACTTCTCTTTAAAATTTCTTCTGCCTCACCATGAAAAATCCCTAACTGTATAGTTAAAAAACAAAAACAAAAAAAAACAAACCTTTCTAGATTTCTGCCTTATTCAATTACAATTGTCTCAGTCACAAAGCTAATCACAGTTAATTTCATCTCCCATTTCTTCCTTATCTTACTCCAGCTCAGCAACAGAGGGGCTGATCCAGTCACATAACACCCTGAGGAAGCCATGTTAGTTCAGGGTGTGTATATCTCTAAACCAAAATTTGCCCACATTCAGAAGGATCAGCTCAATGCAGCATCTTTACTTTTCCTACCACATTAAGTTTCACTCAATTTTCCAGCTGTTCTGGCTCAAGTCAATTATTTGCCAAGGGTCAAAAGCTGAGTCAGGAGCTTGGAAAACCCACAACGCTGCTGGCTCCCAGTTCAGCTTAGACCATATAAGCCCTCTAGATCAAAT
Organism: Ramphastos sulfuratus; assembly: GCA_013399055.1. Lineage (NCBI taxonomy): Eukaryota > Metazoa > Chordata > Aves > Piciformes > Ramphastidae > Ramphastos > Ramphastos sulfuratus. The sequence continues at coordinate 638,633 of WBNM01045313.1, read as the reverse complement.
CCCTCCTCATTTCCATCAGTTTCCTCTATCCCAAAGCAAATGGTTTCTTCTTGGAAGAGGTAATAACCCTTCCAAGTCTCTAACTAAGTAGGATAGGCACAGCTGTGCTGGAACATACCTGGACTTTTTCTAGCCAAGTATCGTGCAAGCATCTTGAGAGCAGCTGATGTCAGTCAAGTTCAGAAGAAAAAAATTATCTTAACCAGCTCATTTGCAAGACGCATCACCAGCTTGATTTCTCTTTCATCCACAGCTTATCCTACAGCACTGTCCTCCCTCAAGCTACATCTAGCTCCCAGAAATTCCTTCTGACTCAGAATCACAACTCTTCTCTGATGATTGCAGTGGCAGGTAGAGGCCTGGGTCATATTTACCTGCTTTTTTCATCACATTATTCTTCTTCATCACACTACTCTCCTTCAGTCTTTGCCACTGCTCTGCCCTGACTGCAGCACAGGGCGTCTTGTAGATCAAGCCTAAGATGTTTTAACCTAAGATGTTCTAGCCTAAGATGCAACCTCAGCTGGTGGTGGGATGGGACTCATTTGCAGCTTGAGGTCTGACAAAATTTGCATGGGACATCTAACATGATGCTGACAACCCCATCTCAATTAATCACATATAAGAATTCTCTACAGTCTGTTGAGATGTAGTCGAGTCAGTAGAGAGTTGATTATGGATCACCACATCCAAAAGCAACTGTCTACATTCATACAGACTAATTGTATCTGAAAATGTCCATTTCTCCTCACTAAATGTGGCTGGAGACACTAGTTCAGGTGGCTGCCTCCATATCATAGAGGACTAAAATAAAGTTGGGTGAGTTATTTATTGCATCCAACTGAACAAGGCATGGGCAGATTTTTTCCTCTTTTTCCTCCACTTTCTCTGCATTTACCTCTTCATTGCATCAGAACAACAAAGTCTCAAGTTTTTTCTCTGTCTTGTACTGCATGTGAGATCTCAGTCAGAGCTCACCTATTTCTAACTCTCGTCTCACAGCCATTGCTGTATTTGTTCACAGAACAACTATCATTTCATCTTTGTTTCCTTCACTTAGAAGAATCTTATTTTTTAGAACCTGTGTAAGCCATCTCAAGTGATGAGGTGGGAACACCTCTCTCAGCAGCAAACTTGCCACTAAATTGGGTTGTCCCAGGCACAAATCGCACTTACGCAAACAAGAGTTCACTCACAGTTTCTTTTAAATCTTTGGTAGAAGGAGGAAGAAGAATTTATGAAAGCCCCAGCCAGGCTCCAGGGGTATGTTATAATAATGATTCACTAGGACATTGGAGTCCTTCCTCCCAAATAGGCATAATTTGATTTCAAAACAACATTTTTATAGGGAAATATTACATAAAACAGAGAAAAAATGAGGGAAAGTAAACAACTCACATCATAAAATTTGTTGGGTATGTGTTGTGCCAAGTCATCAGAGAACTTGATTTGGGGAGCATTGTATTTTTTAAAAACAAATGCATACATCCATACATCCGCAAGGGAAGAATTTAACAGTAGTTAGCTATTTTAGCATATTTGAAATAGTAACTTTCATATTTCTACGTTTTCTTTCCATACAGAGCTCTCAGAACATCTGACAACATTGATCAGGAGCATTATTGTTGAAGGAGAATCTTTGTGGAGAAACTGAGGCGCCAATTTACCTGGGTATGCTCTACTCCACATATTGGTGTCAGAGCTGGGAAGAAACTCCAGCTCCTCCTACCCTTGTGGGTAGTGATAGCCAATATTTCTTCAGAGTTTCCTCCATGGCATGCCTCCAAATGGAGTCCTCATAGCAAAGCTGGACTCGTATCCCAAAATAAGCACTGATACCCTCAACGGAGTCTGTAATTATTGTCTTTTCTGCCTGGCTGCCCTCTCCCCTGCCTTCCCTCTGGGCCTGGACACCTGTGTTGCACTGCGATTGCCTCCTCATTTATGGCAAACATGTCTGAATTCTCCCACTGTATATTTTTGAGATACTTTTAAAAAAACCTGTGTTGGTTTTTTTTTTTCCTCTCTTTTTTGCCTTGCTGTGTGTTTTTAATTGGATCCCACTGCTGTTCTCCTCTTGTTAATACTTTTCTTTGGGGAAGCACAGGTTTTTAACAGCCCTGTAAATACTTACTCCTCCTTGCCGAGCCAAGTCTCTTTCTTGGGGATAATCTGGCTCCAATCTACTTGTTCATTATACAATGAATGCTCTGCTTTCAGGTCAGTCTACTACTGTTCAAATCCATACTTCTCAGGCATCATCTGTACACTTGTAGGAGAGTGCAGAAAAGTCACGCTTGGCAGCTGGTCTCTTCAGGAAGGCTAGGTGCTTTCCCTGAGGGAAAACACCCACCCATGCCAACAGCACTGACATTCAGAAATGCCTCTTGTTAGTGCTCAGCTCTTCTTTCATACCTCCTTGCAACACCTTTTCTGCAGCAGGGCAAGCCCAAAGCCAGGCACTGATATCAAGGATTTCATTCTTTTCAGTTTCTCTCTGGTACCATTTGCTTCAAGGAACATTCCTGTGGTTCTTGCCAGGCTCTTTTCCAGGGAAAAAGATTCAATTCAGGTGGCTTCCTTCCCTTTGTCTTTGCCAAACGTTTACATTCTTGCTGATGCTGCAGGATAGCAGTGTCACAAGCAGGAGCACTGGCAGGAGAGCCTGGCCTCTGCTCCCTGGCCACAGATTCAAGGCACAGGTCATGGAGCAACTGAGAAAGCACTGATTTGCATGGCTTCTGTTAGGAGACATAGTAAGTACATTGTATAGTGACAACTGCATGCTAATGAACAATGCTGCCTAACCCAAGGGTAGAGGATTCTTTGACTCATTAACAACGGTAATGATTAACCAAATTCCCCATCTATCTTCTGATCAGAGCTTTGGGATCTTTCCTTCACTGAAAATTGCACTGAAGAGGCTAGGGGACAAGTTTGGTAGCTCTGCCCACAGTGCTCCAAGAAAGGATTGCAGGGGGAAGCATGCAGCACCTTTCAACTCACACCCCTCTTCAGGAGAAAGGGCAGACATGCTCAGCAGGTCTCCCTTAGATAACTTAATGATCTCACCACAGGAACAGAAAGGCAAATTTCTGTCCAGTGCCCCTAGTACCCAAGATGGTTTTGGTCTGGGGAGCTGCAATGTCTTTGCATTTTGCGGCTTGGCCAGAGAGATCCAAGCTGGACATCTTTGAAGTTTCCAGAGCAGGTTTGATTGTCTCACACAGACTTTCAAAGTAACCCATTACCACAGGTACCACTTAAGCCACAGTAGGGTGGGAGATGGCAAGCCATGAAAAAACCTTACAATCACGGGTTAGGCATGTGATTAGTAGCCTCCGGAGCTTTCTATCCATTTCAGCCAGATCGGCAAGGAGCATTTCTAGGCCTCTATAACCTTGCCTTGCCTGCCAGATCAAGAAAAAGTAGTTGCTATGACACCACAAACCATATTTCTCAGGCTGAGATGTGCCAGAATTTCAAACAGATGTGGCAGTGCAAACAAGAAGCCCCCTTGGGAGTGTGCCAGCAGGCTCAGACAATACAACAGCATCCAGACATAGTTAGAAGCCATTCAGAGCCAGCCCAGCAACAATGGCCTGTACATGTACTTTCTAGCCTGCCTTACAGCCAAGCCCAGAGCAACTCAGCAAACAGTGGTACTGGAAAGCTTTGAAAGAAAGTTGCTGAGGCGAGAACTCTGCTGAAATAGCACCTGGGGTTTGTTTTTTGTTGGGTTTTTTTTTTTTCTCTCTTTTAGGCCCATGTTCACCACTTTTCTGCTGCTTGATAAAGCTAACCCCAGGCCCATTTGGCATTTGCTCTTGGCCTAAGCCTTCACATGATGATCCTCTGTAAATAGGCTAATGTTGGTTTCATTTCCACTCTGAAAGCAAGAAGGGATCTCTCTGTTTCACTAATCCTTTCTTCCTCAACTGTAATGGAGATGACTGGAGTGGAGCAGGAGGGGAGTTTTGGCTGGAAACCACTGGGTAGATTGGAGAAGTTCTGCAGGAACAGGTTGACTTTGTCAAACTGTTTGCCTGAAAGGTTTCCCAGGGAAATGTGCCAGCTCATCTTTCATGTCAAAAGGTCAAAAACCCACTTCCAGCAAATTTGGACATTTTGAGGTTTCACTCAGAGGTGGAATGAATTATTTTTATTAGAAGTGGGTTTTTCAAAGAGAGGGAGCATCTCTCCTTAGATTGAGCAGGAAAGGTTTTTTTTTTAAAAAAAAAAAAAGCACTTTCAGGCTCACCAGCCCTTTTTCAAGTCTGAACTGAAAAACACCATTTTCAGCTGCACACGAGTGGGAAACACCATTTCAGCTGTCTCGACTATTTGAGGAAAGATTCATCAGCCTCTGGGTGACAAGAGGAAGAGATATTAGTGAAAAGTGGAGGGGCCAAGGTAGTAGTGTGAGACAAAAAGAGACACAGGTAACCGAAGCTGTCTGTGTCTATTGAATTCAGTTTTAGCATCAAATTTATTTTTATTTGGTTTGGTTTTTTTAAATTATTCTTTTGCTCTTAAGGCAATTCTAGAACATTCCTGAGTGCAGGAATCCTGGGCTTTAGCTCCTATCCTACACTGGAATTAAAGAGCAACAAGTCTGCTGCTCTGAGAGAAGGCAGGAAAATGCTGGCACAAGAACAGACAGCATAGAATCATTTTTCTCCCTTCTCTGAAGGCTAGGGAAGCTTGTGTGGCCCCTATGAAAGGTGTTAGAAAAACTAGAGCTACTTTCAGTTTTATTCCAGCTGCAGTTTGCTATTGGTTGTTGTGTTAAACTAAACTAGCTGGTACAAGAAACTGTCCTGACTTTTCTCCATCCTCAGCCCTTGTCTCACTTTCTATGGGAGCCTGGTAGCAGGACAAGGATGAACTAAGTTTCATCAGAACATCACTTGAGCAACCTAGGTGACAAAGTGAAAAACTTTTCACTTGGATGGCTTAATTCTGCTGGTGATGGTACACAGAAGATAATGGTATTTGTATTTGAACAGAGAGGGATGAATGCCTGGAGAAAGCAAACAAATTACAACTGTTTGCTGGCATGCCTTTGGGTCCCCAGGCAGTTGTGAACTTTAAGTTTCCCCCAAATTCCTGGGAGTAGGTGGGTTAATGCAATTGCTAGATCTCTGCTTATTTTACTAAAAGAGAAATCATGAGAACAAATCATGGATTACAGACCTGTGCTCTGCATTTTCACAGGTGTGTGGGCAGCTGAGGACATGACCAAGAGGAAAGGAATGGTGCATGATTGTGGGAGAACAGCTCGAAAACAGGAAGGTCAGTCTGGGGAAGCTCAAAGGAGCTGCTTGCAAGTGTAGTGGTATTTTTTCACATGATGCACACTTTCCATAAGAAGTTCCTTTGCCATTAAATGCTGAGGACACCAGAAGCAGGGAAGAGGAAGATTCACTGAGAATGGTGCCTATTAAAGACAGGACTACAGGACTACAGGACAGCCTTCTCAGCATGTTCCTTAAGGAGCTGATTAATTCCCAGATAGAGAATGGATAGCATTGTAGCTTCCTTTCTTACGCTCTTTCCCCAGGTAATTTCACACACTGAATCACAGAATCATTCAGGTTAGAAAAGACTCCCGGGATCATCAAGCCCAACCATTAACACTACTCTATAAAGTTCACCCCTAAACCATATCCCCATGCACCATATCTAAACAACCTTTAAACACATCCAGGATGGTGACTCAACCACCGCCACTGACCATGGTAAGAGAGCCTGCTCAGCTAGGTGGATGTTCACTCTGGTATTTGCAGAGGACATCTGAGAAAACACTTCGGAACTGGACTGCCACCAGCACAGGCAAACAGGGAAGCAAAATGGCTGACACTGGGTTGAATTTAGCCAGGCGGATGCCTTTCTGCAGTGAACACGAACCCCCCTCAGGAACAAACTCATCAAAATAAAAACTGAAATATTGGGGAAATTCGAGCTGTACCTATCCAATGCTTTCTGACACTAGCAAGAACAGGAGACAGTGCATGACAGGTTTCACAAGGGGCAGACCAAAATGCTCTCCTAGGGAATCAATACCTTGTTTACCAGCAGTGTCAACACCCAATGCCCAGCTCTGTGCACCTGAAGATGACTTCCTCCTGAATTTGATTCCAGTCCCTCTCTCTTTCTTTAGCTGATTTCTTTATTAATTTACCTATTTATTTGACTTACTACATGTAAATCAATTCCTCCTTTGCCATTCTGGCAGCATTTCAGTGAGTGGGAGGATGCGTGGGAGCGGAGACTCCAGTATGGTTGCACACAACTCCCTGCCTCCTTCTTGGCATGGAAAAATGGTTTCCCAGCGCTGGGTATCCATATTGCTCTGCTGGAAGAAACAGAGCCAGGCATGCTCTCTCTGGGCCTGATCTTATCTAAAAACGCTCCCATCGCTGTATTGCGTAGGTATGGGATGGCTAAGGAGAACTCTCTTTTGGCAGTCTTCGGCAAGCTGTATGGGAGCTCTGATTTTCACATACCCTGCAGCACACTTTGTCTACTTTACATCTCAACTTTTTTTTTTTTTTTTTTTTTTTTTTTTTCTCCTCCCTTTGATCTAAGAGAGACAGAGCTTCCTCCTTTATTCCCTTGTTAAGTTTCAGGCCCTGAAGGATTTATGATCGTTGAGTCATGATCGTACAGAATGTGATTGAAACTTGGGGAGACCTTTTCTTCTCTCTACCCTCTCCAATAAATGAGTTTCCAACCTGAACCTGACACAAGAAAGAGAGGAAAAGTGACACAATTGGTATCAGGACAGAATGTGAAATTGCCAACTAGGTAAGAAGAGAATTCATGAGAGAATAACCTATTGGCATCTAATTCCAATGGGCAATTAGTTCTCAGAGACTTATGGTGGACCACAGCCACGTAGTCTGGATCAGAACTCACCTCTCCTTTCACCAAAGTGAAACCACTGATATTTCTGAATCTGGGATCCCACTGGCAGTGGGCCCAAGGCAATTTTGCAGCATCATTCAATTCGGGAAACTTTACTCTAATGTCATATACTTCTTCCTTTGAGAAGCAATCAAGCAATTAGGACATCTCAGTTAAAACGAATTTACCCTGCTCTCTTTTGTATCTTCATGGCAAGAGGCAGAAGCCAGCAATGTCGCTCAAGAAAGCCAGTGGTTTGGGGGAGACAGAGGAGTGGAAAGAAGCTGCCTAAGACACATACCCTTTGTACGTGTGCTGCTTTTGTCCTTTCGTTCATCTAGTTTCCTTCTGCAACTGCATGCCTTCCTCAGCATCAAGCTACATCACTGAACCTGCCATTGGATTAATGGCCTGGAGAGGAACCCAGAGGGCATCAGCAGGGCTTTCTGATTAGCTGAATAGAGCACAGTAGGATTTTCCCTTGATCATTCTATGCACCCCTTCAGAGAAGCTGACTGGAAGACCAGAGCTGTAGGCATCCAGCAAAGTGCAGCCAGACTATAGCTGGTCATTTCTGAATAAAGGTCTTGTGGCTTAGCTGAGGCACTGACAGGTTTCAGTCGTGATCCTGCCCCTTCCTAGCAAATCTACCTTCCGAATAGTAAATTGGCAGACACACCAAGTTGGCAGGACCCCAGGCCTTCTTGGATCCCTTCCCTGACTTCTCATCATGCATGTTTTAAATTACTGTTTAAATCAAAGATGTCAGTGATTCAGGCCAAAGGGCTTTGCTGAGAGGTAATCTCATACTTTTTCTCTGGCATCCTTCCTTGTGCTGATCCCAGCACTGAAGGTTTGAGGATCATGAAGGGGCTGGAGGGGCTGCTTTTCTGTGCTGCAAGGAGCATGACCCACTTCTTTGGAGGACCAGAACATCTCATCTAACATTTCCTGCTGTATGAAGAACATGAGACAAAAATTACATGTTAGATGTCTCCTGGATTTTGACAAGTTGCAACTTGTAGTTTTTAGGTTTGTTTGCTTTTTGTTCAATCATTTGTTCTTTTGCAAAAGGGGCACATTTGTTCCAGGGGCTTGGGAAGAAATCTGTGTGGGTGTATGCAATGTTGTGAATGCTGTATGGACTATTAAGAGAGTAAATTTAGTTCTGTAGGGTCTGGCTTCAGTGACCCAGCTGCTCCCCTGGGTTTGGGATCACCTTCTGCTGATGGGGGTGCACCCACAGCAGAACTGCAGGCCTAGTGTAATCTAAAGGATTTTTTTCAGAGTCTCTGTAGCCTCTAGGAAGTGTTTTAGAGAAATGTCTAGCTCCTTTTATTTCTCCACTTATTTCTGCTTTACCCTCAGCCTGCTCATCTGTACTTATTTGCCTCTCTCAAGCTCCTTCTCTTGTCTCACCCTTCTTGCATGCCTCTGTATCTGAGCCTCTTCTGCTAAGCTGGAATTTTGCTAGACGTAAGAGATCTTTTTTCATAAAAGCCCAATAAAATACAATCATGGTTTTATAAAATGCACAAACGTGAAAAAGTCAAAGCTATAAACACATCTTCATCTGAAAAAGTTTAGCACACAGACTAACATTCTTAGGCATGAGTGAAGCTCCTGGACTTGGTCTGAAGGGCACAAACGACTTTTATTTCCACTTCTGGCAAAATCTTCAATCTCAGCACCTCAGCAGTGATCTCTGGATCCCTTCCATAGGGGATGTTTCCCCCCAGCCCCCAGCTTGGCTATAATTCAGCTCTGCTACACTCCAGATTTCTATCCTCACCACCCCTGCCAGAGATTTGTGTCCAGATCAATCTTTCCTTGCTTTTTTTTTTTTTTTCCCCCTGTCCTAAGGCCTAAACAGCTGTATCTCATTCTAAGGAGCAAAGAAGTCCCCAGTGGGTGGGAAGGATGTCTCCTCATTGTGAGCTAACCTACTGTTGTCTTTTGACATCTGATTGTTTATTTTCCACTCTCTCTAAATGATGAATCCAAAAGGACTTAACCCTGTACCACCACTCACGTCCTGTTCTTGAACTGTTTTACAAACTGCACAATATGGACTTAAAATCTGTGATCCAGCTTTTAAAAAAAAATTTAAAAATTTAAATAGATCACAGAATCATGGAATGTTAGTGGTTAGAAGGGACATCCAGAGATCATCGAGTCCAACAACCCTGCAAGCAGGAACACAAAGGGCAGGCTGCACACGAACACATCCAGGGCAGGTTTTGAAAGACTCCAGAGAAGCAGATTTAGGCCTCGGTTTAGGCCTCAGTTGCAACCTTAATACTTTTTCCATCAAAAAAAAAAACAAATAAGAAAATGCTGTCACTCACTTGTCTCATATCGGTTTTCTGTGCTCAGTCAATGCTTTCACTGGCATCCTAGGAACTTTCATCCTGGGGACTCCCTGGAGGTGTTCAAGGGCAGGCTGGACGAGGCCTTGAGTGACCTGTTCTGGTGGGAGATGCCCTTGCCTATGGTGGGGGGTCAGAACTGGATGAACTTTGAGGCCCCTTCCAACCTAAACCAGTCTATGATTATGTGAATATTCTGGTGAACATTTAAAACCCCTCTGGTTCTATGACATTTCTCTGGATAGATACTGTCCAAGGTTTCTTGCAAGTGTGATTTTGAATAACATCTACTCAAGCATGAGGCTGGGGCAGCAGCAGCATTGAAAAACAATCATAGAATCATAGAATCACAGAATAGTAAGGTTGGAAGGGANGCACACTGCAGGCTCACGTTGAGCTTTTCATCAACCCAGACCCCCAGGTCATTCTCCTCAGGGCTGCTCTCCAACCATTCACCACCCAGCCTGGATTTGTGCTTGGGATTGTGCCTACCCAGGTGCAGGACCTTACACTCAGCCTTGTCGAATATCCAGAGATTTTGCCTTCCAGCTGGAAGTGCAGCAGGAGGGGGCATTCTTGTCACAGAGCTATCTGCCTTTTTTGAGTACTAAATCAGTTACAGTGAAATCACAGCCACCTCCACACTTCAACAAAGGTCTAGTAACAAAGTAGTAAGAATTTATCAGTGTAGCAAAACAGGCATACCCACCGTTCTCTGGTATCTATTAAAACGAAGCATTAGCTCCAACTTCATATAACTTTTGAAGATTTATAATGTGGTGCCAGAGAGCTAAGCAAAACTAGAGCACCAAGCTCAAACATCTCCCAGTTTGACAGATGGTTGGAAAGAAATATAAACCCAGAGTCACAGATGATTTTTAATGACTTCATCCTAGGTAAGGATACACTGTCTTCTTTGTGAAGTAAAATATGGGTGGTTTTGGGAGGTGTATTCATGTTTATTCGTTATTTTTTTCACTTAGTCTACAATGCTTCTGAAATTCAGTTGTTGGTACTATTATCCTTCTAGAGTAAGAGCCTCCATTCAAAGTTCCCCTGCACTTACGTGTAAAAGGCAAGAGTGTGCTTTCTGTTTTATGCTCAGGAGGATGACAGAATAACAAACCAACACAAATACGGTGAGGAAATGTCGCTCTTTAGATCTGGTACCTGACTGAAGTACGCTAAGACCACAGAGGGTTCTTCTTCCTCTCACCTCTATTTTGTCTTATTGGTGTTTCTCATTTTTCTTGGAAAAGGCAATTCTGACGTTTGAGAAAGATTTAGACTTTTCCTTCACTCCTTGTCATTTCTACTGGGTTGGCCAGTTCATGCCAATGGTCAAAGGGCAATACACTCCATTTTCTGTTCCCTTGGGGTCTCCATTCCCTGAGAGAAGAGACATGACCAGAATGGAATTTCATTTCCAGGCTTTACCACAATACAGGCAACAGTGAACTCTGTCTGGGAGGAGATATTTGGAGAAATGTCTCTGTACATGGAGACCACCAAGGTCTGCAGTTTCTGCCTGACATCCTTTTCCCTGGATGACTGGGCACCTCTAGTTTTCTTTGCCACCAATCTTTAGATCCATTTCACATCCCCTTCTCCAGTGAAAGAAGTGAAGTAATTATATCATAGTTAGCAAAATTAGAGGTGATAACTAATAAAAGAGAAGAAATTAAATTTGTGTGAGGAACAGGAGATCGTCATGTAATGAAGGTCTAAGGGATGATTTGTTCCACAGTCCAGAGGTGACCTCAAAGCTACTACACCAGCTTTTTTTTGTGTAAACAACAGATTTGAAAACTACATCAGCAAAGGCTAGTGCCTACCCCTACTTTGGGACCTTTTCTCTCCCTTCAAAAATGTAAACACCCCACATCTCTGTACCTTGATGATTTGAGCTTTTAGAGGAGAAGCTCAGTTTTCATTTTGTACCATCCCTATTTGAAGAGTTCAGCCATGAGCTAACCACCATGCTCTGTAACATTTCAGAGCAATCAGGGAAGACAGACAGATGGAAACACAGGGGGATGGAAGGAAGCTGATTTATATGCAGCTGAAACACAGCCGTGGGGCTGCTGCCAAGCCATATAGATGTGGTGGCAACACAAACAGAGACACGCAGAACAGCCTGTGCAAACATAAACACTGCCACACGTGATGAGGGTTCACCAAGTTCATGCAAACACCAGGGAAGGCAAAGAAAAAAGAGACTTAACTGGGGAGGCAAGTGTAAAGATTATGTCAGGCACAGGAGCTCTGTTAAACAGGAAAACAGAAAGTATCTTCTCTTGCTCTGCAGAAAAGCATGCTTAAAAACAGGAAATTGGGGCAGATTTTAAAGATGCAGGCCCATCTTCTTGTGCCATCAGGAGATATTCTTAACACTCCTGTGTATAACCATTGTTATCAGTAATCTTTTTTCCCTCTCCTGCCTAGATCTGATGGCTGGCTTGCAGTTCACTGAATCATATGTCTCAGATCAATCATTACAATTGCTTCTCTGTCAATCAAGGATTGTTTCCAAATGTAGAAGCCTTATTACAGAATGCTGGCCTGACACTGGCCACTCCATTGAACTGACATTTCTTCTTTAGCATTCCCATATGAATCTGCATCGAGTTCAACAAAGACTAGAAGCATTATCCTGCTAGAAAGGGCTTGCATGAAACAAATTTGTAGAGTTGTGTATAATCCCTAGAGGGTATGAATTGCAGGGTAGTAACCACTGAAGCAATTATTGCTGACTCCCATGCTAGGACAGAAGGGACGTGGAAACTAAACACTCGACCATAGCTGAGGACATCTCCTCTACCACCATGAAGTTTTGCTGGCCACAAATATAATAACAAACCATACTCTTGTTTTGGAGTATTAAGTTGCAGAGATGCCAGTGCAGCATTTTTAGCAGTACTGAACTGCAGAAAATATTGTATTCCAGACAGTTTGTTTTCCAGGATGGAATATTTTTCTTTCACAAAAAAAAAAAAAAAAAAA
>WBNM01045313.1:517318-626337 GCA_013399055.1 Ramphastos sulfuratus | reverse complement strand
AAAAAAAAAAAAAAATTCCAGCACTTCTGCTGTTTCACATAACCCCTCTAGTCCATCCTGGTGTCCCTCTAACACCTGCCTCTTTGCTGTCATCCTTTGGCAGCCTCCACATAGAAAAATGGAAGGCAGTCACTGACCACCATCTGTGAAACTTTCAAATATTCCCATCCAAAGCTAAGCACTCAACAAACAAAGCTGTGGTGACTTACCAAGGTACCAAGGGCCCACAGGGACACCGCAGTTTCCTTCGGGCTGAGAGATTAGATGGTCAGAGCACAGGACTGTAAGCCAGAAGGCTCCCATCCAAGCCCAGCCACTGACTCAAAGTCCCTAACCACCTATGGGTCTTCGCCAAATACAGTTGTAAGCAGAAAGTTATATCCATGAGACTGATGAGACACAGTGTCCTCTTTTTTATTGCTATCCATAATATTGGCCTAAACAGGCCACACTGGTTAGTTGAAATTGGTTGAAACATCCTTGAACGACAAGTCCTGCCATTTCAATACCCCTAGCTAGAGAGACGTTCTCGGCTTTTGGCACATTCTCTGTTCATACACAGAAGTCAGCTCCACAAGTGCCAAAAATATTCCATCTTTGTATTGTCCCATCCTTAGCTTTTTCATGGAGTGGTTCCCCAAAGCAGACAAAGGGAGACAAGACTAGGAAGCTGAAATCCCACCTATTTCGTCTCCTAGAGTTTCTTGTTTCTATGGAATCTTTTTAGCCGTATGGAGTTAGTTGGAGTCATTATCACTTGCATTCTCTATTCCAGCTGGATGAGGCTCTGCTGAAATTTCTCATGTACTAATCAACCTGTCTGTAGTACTAAATAAATACATACTATTTTAAGACTTCAGTCTATCATAATGATTTCCCTCAGACTCTTAATTTCTTGATTATTCTTTCCTTTTTCTTCAGTGTCTTAATCTCTCAGAGTCTTTCCCAACAATTGTTAAGCTCTGTTGTTACCTCATCTACTAGATGACCCTGCCTTTTACTCTCCAGACAGATTGAGAAATGAAAATGAAGTGACTATTACTTTTTGCATCATATTTTTAATAATGAGATGGAGTGAATTCTAAAATATAGCAGCATGAAAGTAGTCTTTTCAGAAATGCATCAAAAATGTGTCCACATCTGTTTACATTCTCTAGTTCTACATCTCATCCCCATAGGGACACTAACTCTGATTGGTCTCACATTGAAGTCTGGATATTTGTTCTGACTGCTTGTGAAGGCTGTGCAACCCAAAGCACAGTTCTTTTGACTACATCCCCATTCCAGCAAGATCACATTTCACTTTTTTTTTTTTTTCTTTCTTTCTTAAAGTCCTGTCTATAGTGTGAAGAAGGTTCCATTGACAGCTCTGGAAATGGAGGTCCTCTCCCTAGCCATAGTAAATGCAATGTAAGTTTCACCACTCCACCCACTGGCAAGAAGACCTTAGCCTGGAAATGCAGCAAAAAGAAGAGCAAATAAAGTTCACTCTCTGTGACCAAAGGTTAGCTCTTCTGCTGTTGCAATCAATAAAAGAGGTGGTTTTGAAGAAAAGGCAGATCCAGGCAAGTCCTGCTTACCCTCTTTGCCTTAGATACCATCTGTTCTTCCTCTTCCAAATACCAGTTCCAAACATCCACATTTCACCAACTTTCCATGGTTCCATCCAGGAACCCTGCTAGGAATGATTCAGACTTGCTCCCAGACCAATTACCAGCATCAACTTCAGTTCGTGCAGTAGTTTGAAGATCTGGAAAACTGATAAGAGTCCATATTTCTCTTGGTTGTCCTGCACACACCACCCACCTCTTGCCATTCCCCAGCTCGGATGGAATGCACGGTCAAACCAAGACTGCTATGATGCATAGGACACATGGAGGGCCAGTAGTGAGCTCAATAGTAATTATGTCTTCAAATTAATAAAAATTTTTAAACTTCAAAAAATAAATTATCAAAGAGGACCCACTGCTATATAAAGTTAGGGGTTTTTTACATTTTCAGATAACTTCTCTCACATTTTGCTCCCACATCTTTTAAAGGAGCCCGCTTATGAATATCTACAAAGTTATGATGTGATATCCTTTTAAGTCTATGTTTAAAGCTTCCCTTCTTTATCATATAGAAGGCAGTCTCAGTGCTTGTTAGATCTCTGATACCCTGTTTCATTGTTCTCATTGTTCAGTATTCCTTTATCAATTTTTCTGTTCCCTCTGTTACTGAGAGCTTTCTTTTTATCTATAATTAACTGAATAATCCAATGTGGCTTATGTATTAACTTCACAAATGACAATGAGTATAAATAAACCCCAGTCATAATATCTGTTTCAAATATGGGGCATTTATACTCTTCCTCACTTTCAAAGACAGAAAATCTGCTCTGTAAAAGCTGAGGTCAGAAAAATGTTCATAATCTAAAGAATATGTTGGACAAGAGAAGGCTGGGAAATAGTTACAAGTGATTCCTTCTTTCCTGGAAATAGCCTTTAAAAGGCACTAGTGTTGGCACCAGAGCTACATTTCAATAATAGAAGGCGTTTGATTGCCTGTGTCACCTCTCTTTAGTACAGCTGCATCACACAACAAAGTGTGAAAGAGAATGAATTCTGAGGGTGGACTCTTTAATTCTCCTCCTGCTGTATAAGTTCAGGCCAGGTCAGTTCTGATCAGACTAATTAAAACCCATTGGATCCACATACTGCATATCTTCCTCACCCAGAATCATTGTTTCAGTACTCAGAAAAGAGAGAGGACTGTTGTGTGTTATTTACAGCTGACAGTGATTTCATGAGCTGTTGTAAACATCCCTGCCATTTAAAGATCATGAAACGTGTTGAGAATATACTGACTGTATACTGCCATGGTCAGTGCCTTTTTGGTAGAAATAAAAATGTATTTAAGATCCCATGGCTGCCTGTGATGGATTGGTTTCCATCATAAAAACTGAAATGCTTTAATGAGAACATGCTTTATGAGTTGAGCTGTTAGCCGTAGGGATGTCATCACACTGTAACCTTCCAATTCTTTCCCTCCGGGATGAATCAAAGGCAGCTAGACCACTAATTTATTGCAAAGACAGGTGCTGGAGACAGCAGAAAAGAAGAAAGTAAGTAAGAAAGAAAGAGTGAAAGAGTGAAAGAGAAAGACAGAAATCTAGCAAAGAAGAAAGAGCAACAGAAAAGCAAGCAAGATGGAGAGGCTGACAAACAACTATATGACAGAATTTTTCTGGGCTGTAATTTGTTTGCATGCCAGATGTCTGTACTGCACTGCAGAAGGTGGGAAGATCATCACTGCCCAAAGCCAAAAATAAGATATTTTTTTAAAAATTAAAACAAAAAATACTTTGCTATTTATTTTTTTCACCAAGAAAAATAGAGTCTCTCAAGTCACGTAGCTGACCACACCATGCACTAATACTTCCCCTTGCAAACATGTGGTTGAAGTCCTTCTCAGAATTTGGCCAGACCAGCTGAAAAATGGATTTTAATGCAGTAGGCTGAGGGAGTCATAAAAAGCATCTCTCTCATTAGTTTATCAGTTTGAGAGTAAAGGATTTGGATGAAGATATGTAATGATGTCAGTTCTGTGATATTTGAACAGGATTATTTACATTCCTCCTTATATCTTTTCCTTTCGCACCCATATCCCTTTCTTCACCTCTCCCTGTCCCCCCTGCCACCCTTGTTTCTTACTTGCTTCTTGCCAAGTCCATCAAATACCTAGGGTCAACCAGACAGTTCTGCAGATGGGTTGATGATACTGCAAAACACTCAGTGTGAGATGTTTCTGTCTGGCCTACAGATGGAAGACTCATAAACACTTGATACACCCAATCCCCCATTACTGATTTAACAGCTTTTCTACTGGAAAGCCAAGAGCCTCCCCAGGCAGTGCAAGGAGATGCCATATGTTCAGGATACTAATAGACCCTCTTAAAACTCACATGTTTTCAGGGTAACAGAAGAAGTTACATTCTTCTTGGTATCTTTCAGTGTTTGACAAAGGATCTAGCTATATGGGCTGTTCTGCAGGTACTGAGAGGTTTTGCCAATTGGATGTGTCCAAGAGGGAATGATGCTTTTTGTCTTAACTCATACAATTTGATTGTCTTTAAAACATGTGTCAGTGTCTTCTGTCCCTGACTATACCTCATCACAACTCCTCAGAGACACCACCACTTAATCTGCTTGAGTCAGAGTGTAGTGTTTCTGATAGAGTTGCATATGAACATGACTTCCCTGTAAAAATTAAGTGAGAAAAAAATAGGCTGCTCCACACCTCCAGAGCTCTAGTTCAGCCTGCATGGAGTAATGGAACTCTTTGAAGCCAGACTGTCCCGCAGTAGGAGATAATTAGGAGTGTTCATTTTCCCACTGAGATTCCAAGTGTGAGCTTAGGACATCAAGATCTACCAGGAGAGAAAGTCCCAGAAAGTTTTCCTATGTGTGAAATCTAAAAGTGTTCAACTATCTTACTGGAAGAATCAATCTTCTTCAATTACTTTGGCTAACCTGAAATGGAGATGGGCAAGCAAAAATCAGGTTCTGTAAGTAGTAAGCAAGAGAAAATACTCCTTTATCCTCTCTATTTTTTCATGAAGTGCTAGGAAGGGAACATCTTGCCTCTGTCTGACAGCACCCTGAGGACAGAAAGTCTAAATGAAGACCACATCAGTCTACCTTGATGAAGTATTCAAGCCTGCATTTATCAAGGAAAAGCTCACTAGACTTAGTTATCTGAGTTACTGCAGAGAAACTGCCTTCCTCTTTCTGAATCCCGTTTGTGCTTTGAAATTGACAGAGCATCCTTCTTCCTGCATCAGAAATACTCAGGCAGTGCTGTCCTCTGTCCTACCTATAGATTGTTTGTTTTTTAATGTAATGTATGTATGTAAATCCCTAAGCAAACTGTAAACGGTTTCTGCAGGCCTCAATGACAGCAAACCGGTTTCTCAGGGAGACCTCAGAAATGGGGTGTGCTGTGAAATGAACACCTCTAAAGGGAAATACAGAGAGTTGTTCCCTGAACCTTGGGCCAAATCCCTCTGTAGCCTTAAGGTCTTGGTGGCCAACAGAGGCTACATCACTGTGAGGAAGAGGCTAGAAAACATGGCTGAAAGTGCCAAAATGATGTTGCGTACACAGTTATCTTCCTGATCTCAAACACAGTTTGAATCACCATCTCTCAGAAAATATGTGATGTAAACAAAAAATATCTAGACAGAAACATAGTAAGATTTCTACAGGGACAAGGCTTAGAAAGGAGTCTTCTGATGCAGATTGTTAACAGTGGCAGTCTCTAATGCCTTCATCATACTCGGGAATGAGGGACTTTCACCTCTTTCTGAAGCATATGCCTAATTTGAAATATGCAAGCTGTTATTGTTACATCTTTATGAGAACCTCTTGGGTTACCCATAAGGATTAAATTTTGGCACATTGCTGAGTCAAAACCCCAATCTGAAGAAGAGCCAGTGGAGAGAACTGGCCCATTCACCACACTGTGGCTCTACAGACAGCGAAGCAGCAGTTGTGATTTCCAGTCCCAGACCACGACTGACTCATTTTACCTTCATTGTTCAAGCCTTACTTTCTTTATATCTGAGCTTGTTTTTCCTTCAGATTAATTCGATCTCTATGGTATTGGCTCTAGACTGTGTACTCGTGGAGTGACTCTCTCCTGCCCTTCCTCAAAGAGCATTTTAGACCAACAAATAAAATTCTATCTAGCTTCAAGCAAACTAATAGCCTTCAGTTGCTTCAGATCCCACAGTGATGCCTATCACTAACATGAGGAATGTTTCCACATAGAAAATGGGAATTTGTGTTCATAAGAGCCTGATACATGCTGTAGAAGTTACATAAAAGTTTGTGGTGAGTTCTTTGTATATACAAGCTGCCTTTTAAATCTCTGTTTTATAAAAGGCTCTGTCATCTCCAAATGAAATACCGACACATTTGCATTGAAAACAGAATTCTTGGAAATCTGTTTCTTCTTCCCTTAGCTGCAAAGGAAAGAAGAAAATAATCCACATTGGTGATTCTTTTGACTACAATACAGCACAAAGGCCTTGGGGTCTTCTGTAGTCTTGTCAAGTACTTTTTATTGTTACTCACATGGTGAAAACAACTTTTGAATCTTTTTCATTGTGGTGCAGGAGAGTATTTATGTAATGAATCAGATAAAGAAAGCTGGAAGAATTCTTATCTACACTGATATTCATCCCTTCAACTTCAATCATTTGTAAATTAGGTGCCTAAATTAACTAACACTCTATATTACTCAGTTAGTGAAGAAAAGTAGTAATTTCCAACTAGGAATACCCTCCACCTCTGGGACAGGGTGAATAAATATTCCTTAGAGATACACATCTTTCATCATTGCCTAAACTGAGATGTATACAGTTTGCTGTGGCAAATAACTAAATACGACACAGCTTGAAATTGATGAGTATGACTCCTATGTAGCATTAACCATACCACCCGATGGATTCATTCTTTCATTTTATCCTGTTTCCCTAACCTGCCAGGTCATTCCCTCTCCAGTAAAGCTGTGCCAGACCCCTATCAGTCAGAAAAGTGATTTTGCTGTTCCCTGATGTGGTGTTTTCCCTATCACAGCCTGTCATAAAGTTGATAGCTCTTGTTTCATGTCTGTTCTGGAGAATAGATCTTATAAGGAGCAGGTGAGGGAATTGAGGTTGTTTAGTCTGGAGACAAGGAGGGGACACCTTTTCACTCCCTTTAACTACCTGAAAGGAAGTTGTAGGGAGGTGAGCATTCGTTTCTCCCCACAAGTAAAAAGTGATAGCATGAGAGGAAATGGCCTCCAATTGCACCAGGAGAGGTTTATATTGGATACTAGAAGGTATTTCATCACTGAAGGGGTTATCAAGCACTGGAATAGGCTCCCCAGGGAGGTGGTTGAAACACCATCCCCGGAGGTGTTTGAAAGACACAGAGATGTGGTGCTAAGGGACATGACACCAGACTTGGTAGAGTGAGATAATGGTTGGACTTAGAACCAGACAATCATAAAATAATAGAATACTAGGGGCTGGAAGGAACCTCCAGAGATCATTGAGTCCAATCCCCCTACCAAGCAGGACCACTTAGGACAGGGCACTTAGGACTTGATCTTACAGGTCTTTTCCAATTGAAATGATTCTGCGATTCTATAAAAGCAGTCTTCTTTCTACATCTGTCCCTTTTGCTCTTGTGAGTTCTGGGGACTTTCCCACTCTGTGTCACTTCATCTGGTCAAAAAGCCACAAACTCATCACAGCCTCATTTGCCAAATGCATTGTGTAAAGTTCAGCCTTGTGGGTTTCCTCCACAGCAAGGGGACAACAAAGATCCTCTGTGGGAGGAGAAACACCAGCCTGCTCTTTTGGGGTGCACTAGAAGATGGCATTGGCCTCTTTATTTACAAGTGGTTAGAGAGTTCAACCTTAAGTGGGATTATGGAATAGGACAAAGATGCTCAGAAGTGCCTGAAAGTACTTACAGGAGGTCATTTTAGTACTAACTCCCCAGCTAACAGCCATGGGGTACTGCCAGGAGTATATTCCAGCTGCCACTCCATCTATCATGGAGCAGGAGGCTCTGGATAAGATGCAGGTGGCTGCTCTAGTCTCATGAGAGCAAAAGGCTAAGAAGTTAGAGAGACTCTATCATCACCCAGCACCATACAGCCTAGAGCAGGAAAACAGGTTTTACTACACATACTTTGCACATGAGGAACCAAGGGAGAGCTTTCATTGTTAGTGTGGAAACTTCCTCCAGTATTTAAGAAACATTTTGTGGAATGGCAGCTGTGTATAAACACCTTTGTTTAACATCAAGTTAAAGTTCTCCTCTCATTCTGTTAATGGCAACAAAGAGGGAAGTGTTTGGTATTCTATATGAATACTCACGTCAGTTCCAGGAATTACATACTTAGAGACTGTAGCCCATCATGGTTGAGCTTGAGGCAGTTGCCAGGTTGCTAGAAGACTGTATAAGGACACAAGGGCAGCTGAGCTGGGTCTGACTATGTGTATGTCTTGCTCTGAAGCCTGGGGAAAGCAAGAACAATGCAAGCATATAGGCTGCTTAATCTCTTATTTTTTATCAATCTCAATTTAAATACTTTTTCACTAACTCCCAGTCTTCCCTGAACTTTTTCTCCATCTGTGACACCCCCCAGTCATGTATCTGACCGACTGACTACATGGAGGTCCCTTCCAACCTCACCATTCCATGATTCTATGCCACAGGAGGAATTGCTCCTTTGGCTGATTCTGACCTGTCCCGCCCAGCTGTCCATTTGGCGCACACCTCACAGGTGCCTACTTTGGTTCCCATGCATCCTTGTGGATGGCTCTGCACCCCACTGCACCAGTACTGCTAATGTATGGAAGCTGTCACCAGTGAGCCAGGACATTTGCAGTGAATGAGTTACAACCCAGTTCCTTGGCCACTCTCCTCCAGTGCTCCAGCCCCTCTCTTTCAGAGTTAATACTCCACATGGTCTGTACTGGACAGGTATTCAAGACAAGACAGCAATCAGCTAACCCATTTTGGAGTCGTGAACTAGCTGGGAGTGCTGTTCTCTGGGACCTCCTTGCATGCACCAGAAGAAAAGTCACTGAGCATGAGGGAAGGAGACAGTTCAGTGTGTCAGAGCACAACATCTGGTCCTGTTGCTGCTCAGCACAAGTGAGGAGAAAGCAGGAAAGTTTTCTTCAGGTTTTCCTAAATCAAAGTGTGTAAATAGATGAGGATGGGGAAGAAGTTGCCCCCTGCCAACACATATATGCAGAATTGTTTCTTTCATCCATATCTCCTCAAGGCATCCATATCTCCTCAAGGCAACCCAGTTCCTGGTTAAGCCCAGGGCTGAGTCACTGAGGTACAAATTCAATCAATATAAAAACAAAACAAAACAAAACAAAAAGAAGAAAAAAAAAAAAAGAGCAAATAAGCAGAAGAGTTGGAAAAGAGGGGGAAAAATTATAGCCCCAGAGAAGGTCATAGAGGAGGTATCTCAGCACCTTCTCTCTGCAATAGCCTTCCCTGGCAAAATCTGACATCCCACAATAACAAACTTGAAAGGACTCATGACTGTTCCTAAGAGATGCTATGCAACCCTCTACTCCTACTTAAATCAGGAGATTGCAGAGAGCTTTGCACCTGGCAGGGTGAGGTCTTTTGGGTCTTGGAGGGAACATCCCGCTTTATGGCTGAAGATGAATGTTAGCCATCTGAGCCCTTGCCCCATGCTGTGATGGGTGGCAGGGCTGCTGTCTCAGCTGCACTGGCCGGTTCTTACAATGGTGCCATTATCCACCAGCCATCTGGCAGGCGAAGCCTCTATTTTTAATGCATCCAGTCCTGTGTTGGCAGATGTTAGGTAGAAAAGGAGGTTGGCGGCAGGGACAAGATTTGACATCTTGTCCCTTCTTCCCTTTGGTAACATTCCTTTGGCTTGTAAGTCTGACAAACCAGCAACAGGAGAAGATTGTTATCAGATTAAGTTCTTTGCAAGGACATGGGGTCACGTGCTTTTCATCCATTTCTTTTGAGACTTCAGTGGCAACATACAAGCACACTTCTCAGGAGCCAGCAAGGAAAAGTCTGGTAAAGCAACGAGGGAAAAATATGGGTTTAGTTTAGTTGTTTGTAAGAAGGTAAGAATGACACATGCTCCAAAATATCCTTTAGGGTCTCTGGTATTCTTGGCTATTAAAAAACCTCTCATGAGTGTCAAGGGCGATGCAGTGGGTGTAGTGCTGAGGGAAGGCAGAGGGAGAGTGAAGGTCTTCAACACGTTATTGTCACACAGCTCTCACATTCAGGCTGTCAGCAGGGGCTGAGGTGCTCCACAGACTTCTTTCCTGGAAGGAAAGAGTGCATCCTCTCCAAATATGGCCTGATTGCCTCAGCTGATGATGCTGTTATTCATTATTTTAAGAATCAAAGCAGGGATTGAGGTCCCATTGTTCTCAGTACTGTATTAACAGAATAAGGATGAGACAAGCTCTGGTAACCAAACCCAGCAGGAGAGGGACTCCTCTACACCCAGCCCCTCCTCTGGGTGGTCTCGGCAGGACTTGTGCTCTTCTGGGGAAGCTGGGCTTGAGTGGCCAGCATTTCTGCAAACATCTAAGTGCTAAAAGTGAAGACAAAAGGAAAAGTAAGCAGGCAGAGGAGCTGCCCAAGGCACTTGCCTGCACCATGGATCTGTGCTCCCCTCCAAATGGGCTTGGTGGCTTCTGCCAAGGGCAGACTCATCGAGAAGTTTGTCCAAACACAGCGTGTCTCGCTCTCCGAGTTTAACATGACGCCTTTTGGTCTGCAATTCCCCTAGCACCTCTCAAAGACTCATGGATTTGATTTTGGCAGCTCTTCAGTGGGCCACATGTTTGGCTGATCTGGATGATGTGATTGTTTTTGGGAGGACTTTCCAGGAACATTAAAATTGCCTGGAGGATGCGTGTAGCTGGCTGGAGTAGGCTGGTCTGAAAGCAGAAACCCATCCAACTGTGACTAGTTACAGTCCCAGGTGCAGCCTGTTGGTTGTATCCTGTCTTCAGCAGGGTGTGCCTCCATCCCCAGCTGGGACAGACACCCTGCACACAAACCCACCCCAGGAATGGCAGCTGAAAGGAGACACTAGAACCCTGCACAACGTCTATGAGACCTGACTTTGCACTGTATTATCTAGTAAAAGAGAAGGAATGGGAGTGAGACATGAAAAAACAGCCTGGATCTGAATTCCCGTCTGAGTGTGGGCCTGTAGCAATATTTTTCAGCTCACCTGCAGTGCTTGTGTGGCCAGCAGTCCTGAGGTGCTGGTCCTGATATCTGTATATGTTTCCCTTTCCATTCAGTCTTGGCTTTTGGATCTAGGAAAATAAGGCAGGCTTTGTCCCTGCTGCAGCCAATTCAGAGAGGTGGCACAGAGCTGCACACCCCAGCACTCACAAGACATAAGAAATACGGGGATTTTATTTTTGAGATAGCTGGTGGTGAGGAAAATCAAGTGGTGCTCTTTGGAGTAAGAAGCCGAGTTCTTTTCAGCAGAAAGATCTTGAGCCTGGACCTCAGCCCAAGGAGCTGTGATGAGTAATGGTTGCGTATCATGCTGGTTACTGGTGACAAGAGGCACCAAACCTCCCAGTCTGGCACTATCACACTTGGATCATGGAAGAGCAACATCCATAATGAAATACACAGATTTCCACTGTCATGTTTGGCTGATAAAGTGACAGAGAAAGGTCTCTGTGTTAGGATAGGTTTTTTGTCCACTGACCAAAAAAAAAAAAAAAAAAAACAAAAAAAGAAACCAACCGTATTATGCCAGTTTCACTAGATAATATGGAAAGATGAATCTTTATAAAACTTCATTTTTATTAGCAAGATGTAAAATGACCAGCAAGTAGAGGATTTCTAAGTGGTGACATCAGAGAAAAATGAGCACAGTCCTTGTCCTCATTGCCTGATCCTTCATTCCAGAGTCAGTCCTTTCCTCAGAAGTCTTCTCAGCCAGCTCCCTCCCTCCATCCCTCATCTCTCAGCATCCACTATGGGCTTGTTCAACTGTCCTCCTCATAGGAGTGGCACAGATAAACCTTTTCATAGAGAAATACCAAGCTCACATGGGGATACCTTTCACAGGAGTCTTTTGTAACACAAATCTTCTCACACAAACACTCAGAACTTCCTTGGAGCCTCATCACATTTCTTCCTTTCGCAAAACTCATTATCCATCAAATCCATGTGTCTAAGATCATGCAGTAGGAATCCCGGATTGTGTGTCAAAGTGATTGCATTTTGCTGTTGAATGTCTTAGCTAAAATGCAAATCAGTTGTCACTTTTTGGAAAATTACATGGTACTAAGCTTTACTATGCCTCCTTCCTTTCCCCCGTGTTACAAATCAACATGTGGGAAGGACGGCCTCTCCTACACATGTAGAGATGTTGATAGCTCAGTCAGGCAACAAGATTTGGCGAGGTCTTCATGTTTATAATAGATTACAAATCCTGCAACTCAAAAACTACAAACCACATGCACATGCTGCTGAATCACTCAGCTCCACATGATTGGGGGAATCCACCAAGCCTATGGACAGCATGGAGACCCAACAGAAAAATGGACACCAGGTGGAGCATGAAAAGTAGACTGACAGTCTGGGGGGAGCTGGCCATGTGCAGCTAGAAATCCATTTGAAATTGCTTCAGGAAGAAGCCATGGCACATTTCCTTACAAGTTTTTGCCAGAGAGATATAAAAATCCTATTTTTCTATGTCTTCATGTTCTGGTTTAGGAACCACCAAAATCCAGGTACACTTAGGTCCTCCTCCGATGGGCTCCCAAAACCGCACTCAAAAGCACCTGCCTCTTGCACTGAGACCTTCTGACAGGTGGAAATATTCTTTTATTACTAGCAATTACATCAAGGGGAAAAGAATTACTTGTTGCAAGTTTGAGTTACAATAAGGCAGCTGATGTTGGATCTCTAGAGACAATTAATACAGCTCAGCTTGGAGAACAACATGACTGCGAGAGCTAACGGCCAGCTGGAAGGCTGCAAACAGCCTAGTAAAATGGCAAAGCCGGCAGTTACTACCTTTTCCTGGCTGGTACCTCATACTGAAAAGAGGTGACAATCTTTGGTCACTTTATGGGCTTTAACCACAAACTGTATTCTCAGCAGGAGAATCCAAGTCCCCATGGCTTTGCATACCCTGCTGTAGTCCCACAAAGCACTCCAATGCACTGTGGGCAACTGAACTCAGACTGCTTGCCAGCATGTCTGTTACTCAAAGTGGATGTCTCAAAAATCAGCACAGCAGTATTTTCTGTGCGTAACGGGACATTTGCTCCCAGGTTCACCCACCTCTACAGTTCAATCCAGTCGCTGAAAATCATCTGAATATGGTTATTTTCTCCTCCTCTGGCAGGAGAAAGTCTAACTGCTGGAAGGAAGACTTGGGAGCCAGCACTAAAATCTTCAGTGTGTGTGCAGGTGGCCGCAATGGATCAAAAGTCCAGGCACTACTGGAAACAAAAAGCATCAAAACCTGGCATTGTCTCACACAATTGCCCAGCACTTGATGGAGGAAAGCATCATTTCCAAGAGCTGCTGCTCTTTACCTGTCCCAGTTTACGTGTATGTTTTGCTGAGGAGCTCTGCTTTGCACCACTAGGGTCAGAAGCTGAGAAATAATGTTAAGACAGAAGCAGCACACAGTACAACTGTCCACCAGGCACATCTGGATGCAGTGTAAAAACTGCACCTCTTGGTATAATAGTACAAGTTTATTTCTCCCTCTGGGAAAAGCAAAAGCAGTCCAGAGCTGTGCAACAATGACAAAAAACAAAACGAACTGTGATTAGTGATGTGGAAATGCTGTTATAGGAGGGGACCCTGAAAAATGTGGACTGGTTTAAATACAGCAGGTGTAATATGCAACTCTGTCCAAAACAGAAGCCAAAGCCCCTTTCAACCAGGTTTTCCTCTCCTTAGGGGAAAGAAAAGATAACCACTAAACTGCAGGACAGCTTACAATGGAGATTACTCCCACCTGCTTCCTCCTCCCTGAGACTTGCTGTCTTCAGTAGTCTCAATGGTCTTCCCACTCCCCACTCTGGTCACCTGTGTTGTAGCAAATGTGGCAGCTTCTCGAGTTCTCAGCTGAGCAAATATCCCAGCCGCAATCATGACCACATTGATATATCTCCTAAATTTTGCCACCACCTCTCTCCCCTTTTCCTGCCCTCCTGTTTTGCCTGACATGACGCTGACTGTGTAGGACTGGCCATCCTCATCCTGCCATAAGCATCCCAAAAGATTTTCGTGCTGTCCAGCCACCACAGTAGGTTTCACAAGATGCTGACACCAGGCTCTTCACTCCTCACGTGATCCACATCCAGTGGATTATCTGTAAGCACAGATGGCTCTGCACTGTCTGCTAATTGGGGATGATTCTTTTTTATCTGGTCACTGGGGCTTGTACTGGACAGGGGCTGCCTGATTTCTTTCACTTTGACTTCAGAGAGCTGTGTAAGAAGTTAACGGGCAGGACTGAAAGGCTAGTAGACAAGGTCTTCATGAATGCCTCAATATGCACAACCTGTTGGGTGATTTGTAATTGTACAGTCAAACACATTGGTGGATTTTTAAGGATCTCACCCTATCTGAACTAGACAGCACAGTTACCAGGACAAGGATGAAAGTGTATTTAGAGTAGAGATGGCTATGTTTCTCCCAGCAGCTTACCCTCTCTGTCAAGCTCCTGAGTACCAAGGGTAAATAAGGTCAGTATATACCACAGACCAGTGAGTGATGGCTATGTAGCACCCATGCACCATTCTACTCTGCTGCACTCCAGTGAGGGTGGTGCAAGGGAATGCTTCAGCTTGGAGCAGCTTATGCCTCCTTATAGGCACTTCTTCATCACTACCTGTCCACAGCTGTAAAGCACAGGCCAAGATGGTGCACAGAAGTGACTCCTAAGTGCCTTTGAACAGCCTTTTCAGGCCACTACAGCTCCTGCCTCCCTACTCTTTCTTCCCTCCCTAATTCACCTTAGCCTTTCTGGTTGAGACATATTAGAACACAGTAGGCAGAAGGAAAAGTTATTGTCCATCATCCAGATGGACAGTAAGACAAGTATGGAAACTGGAGCTGTTGCAGAAGAAAAGCTTGCTTGAAAGTAGGGGGTAGATCAAAGCCATAAATATCACAGTCACATAAGCGAAGCCATAAATGTCACAGTGATGGAGCCTCCCACAAGGGAGCAGAAAGGAGAAGATTTCTAAGCAACAATGGGCTCCAGCTTCACAGAAGGATCAGCTACAGCAGTCCCTTCAAGCGCGTCAAAGCCCATAGCAAGGACCAGGCTTCACAAACTCTTCAGCACATCTGGCTACACTCCATGGTTCATCCCTCCGCCTCCGTTCCCCTTGTGGACAGTCTGGTGGTGGTTCGTAGGAGGGCTGAGATCACAGTGTGATTCTTTCCTACATTAGCCTTCAAGAGGGAAAACAACCATCAACTAGGACATCCAACACCTAATAAAATTGCCTTAAAGAGACTTCTTCCAATATTCCCTAGACTTCACATTTCAATTACACATAGGCACAAAATCTTCTGGTAGCAAGGGCAATTTTTATACAAGTGAGGCTCTTGGTGAGTGTTTCCCCATGTGGAAACACCTTTGGCAGAGGAATGAATGGTCTGGTTGCAAAGCATCGTGCAGGTATTCCTTAGATGGCCATGACCAAACCCCCTCCAACTTGGAAACTTGGAACGAACAAATCAAACTAATAGTCCTTTTACTCTGCTGTCGAGTAGCATCTCAGCAGGGGAGCATTCCTTTGCCCTTCCCTAGAGCATGCAGGCATCATTAGCATCCCTTGTGTGCAAAACTCGTCATCAAGGACATGACCTCATTGTTTCAGCGGCTGCACAAATGCAGCTAAAAGATGGTCTCTGCCCCCGAAGAGCCCATAATCATGTGTAAAAAGCTGGATGGGAAACAGTTTGATTGAAAGAGAGTGTAAAGGAATAATAAGATAATACTGTAATATGTCACAGTATCACAGTATCACAGTATAGCAAGGTTGGAAGAGACCTCAAAGATCATCAAGTCCAACCCACTACCACAGACCTCAAGACTAGACCATGGCACCAAGTGCCACGTCCAAACGTGCCTTGAACACCTCCAGGGACGGTGACTCCACCACCTCCCTGGGCNCCTTGGCTTGCCTCCCTTTCCTCAGTGTGTTACTCTCTCAGCCCTGATGATGTGATGTCTCATTTACAATTCTTGAAATGCAGGCAATATATATCCCTGCATCTGAGAGATCAGGGATCATACTCTGGAGTCTGCCTGATAGAAGTCAGCTTAGCTTGGCTCTCAACTAAATTCCCTTCCCTTCTCCATGATGTGGCAACCACCTCCACAATCCTTACTGGCAATGGCCCTGGGACATGTTATTCCACAGGCCAAGCCTAGAAAACACAGGTATGAGCTGGCCAGCTAACAGGAAATTATTATGCCCAGTGTACAAGGCTAAGAAGTTGAGGCTAAGACTTGCCTACTGCCATTGGGAAAATCAAGGTCACAGACAAGGCTTTCCTTTCTGAGAGTCAGATCAGAAGACAGAGAGAAGCATTTTTTCCAGGTTAGGATTATTCCTCATTACATACCTGTTGTTTTTTTTTAACACATTATTCAGAATTAGTTGTCACCTAAGGCTCCGTGTGCAGGCATGTAAATCCTAATGTCCCGTGCTGCATGCACTTATAGGTCTTGCTGAGGTGTGAAGCGCATTGGCTGCACATGCAAACAACCACTGCCATGCAAAGTGAAGTCTTGTCAGCAAGTATAAAAGCTCTTTTTCAAGCATTACATGATTGGTGCTGCATACAGTGCCTTGACAAAAATGGCCTGCAGCAAGTGCTTGCAGTGTTCAGCAGAAGGCTCCTAGCATAGGGTGCTTGAGCAGGATCAAGTTAACTTCATCTGAGTCCCAGATGTTTAGCCACAGCTGCTGATTATTCACTCACTACTGAGCTAGGGAGTAGTTGCTATTGAATCTTCACCAGTGGTGCCTTTGGCCAGTTTTGAATTTCAGTTTGAAGTTAACCCACTGAAGATATTTATCAGGGGCTATTTACCTCCAGTGGCATGGCTTGTAGTATAAGGAACTCGAATCTGAGAATCATTGATAGCTCGGGGTTCTCGTGAATAGCACTACTCCTCTGAATTAGGAGGAACCATTGATCACATCTTGGCTAAACAATTATAATTAGCAACTTCAAGCTACAAGATCGCATTGCCTAGATATGAGGCTTTTCTCTATGTGGCTGAAATGGCAGAAATGTCACTCATGTATTTGCACTTCTGTCCTGCCTCCCTGCTGCTGTAGAGTACCTGCAATGAGAGAGCAGAAAAGGGCTTTTTGTTTTTTTGGGGGGGGGTGTGATATAAAGTGAGTGGGGAACAGTGAGAAGAGAACTGCTGATCTGACCTTCGCTCTGGGAGAAAGCACAACACAGTCTCTATAAAGTCTCCTCTTGAAGAAAAATAATAACAATAATAAAAAAATCTTTTTGTTCCTCTACCAGAGAAGACTATAAAAATCTGCTCCTGCAAAGCTGAAGTGGATTTCACAGCCAAAGCGAGGTCATGCAGAAACTGTTGCCAGGTTAAGTTTTCACTTTGAACATTTTCACAGCTAAAGGAGGATCCAGAACATGTAAGAAAACACAGCCCCAGACTTTCCACTTTAAACTGCTTCTTACTTGAACTATAAGGTGCAAAGATGAGAGGAGGACCAGGGGGTGGAGTGGTAGGGCTTGGGTGATTTGTTTATCTAGAAAATCTCTGCATCTGCTCTTTTGATTGAAGTTCCCATTTTTTTTTTTTCACTCCATTTTCCAGCTGTGTAGCACAAAGCACAGGCAGGTCAACAGCCTTGACGAAGATCACAGAGCGAGTCAGTGGCTCTGGAGAGATCAGAGCCAGGACCCCACTGTGCACTAGTTCTTTGTGCTTCCCTCTGGTTTTAAAATTCATTTCAGCTCCAGGTGCTAAAACAAGGTGAAACAGGAAAAAGTCCAGACTGTGACTTTGGCAGAGGCTTGTGAAGGACACAATGAAACTGCCACCACAAATGCTGTGACACCAGACACCACGGGCCAAACAGTGCTCAGTCATATTCATGCTCAGGTGCACAGGCATTTCGTGTCCCCATGACTTTACAATGGCTTTTCAACCCACTGGTCCATTTCAACCCAGTCTGACAGCACTGCAGGGTCCTTCAATATGTAACATTTCTACATTTTCATGAAAGCCAGCAACAGATAAAGAAGACAGCTGGAAATGAAGTACCTACTATAGGAAAAGGCAACTCAGCCACATCATTAGCCACCAGTAAACCCACACAAGTGTGGGAGAGGTTTGCACAAACCAGGGACAGTTGTTGCATTTGCACAAGCAAGCTACAGAGGACAGGAGCTCAATCACCAGCATGTAGCTGTCTCCTCTACATAACTGCTAGCACATCACATCTGTCATAGCATCTTCTAAGCCTTGGGATGGGTATCACACAGGCAAGCAACATATCCAGGCATAAGACAGGTGGCATCCCTCTCCCTGCGGCAGGGAGGAGATGACAACAGAAATAATCCCATAGATGTGATCTGTGCCATGCCTCAGGACTCGGATCATCCAGACTGACATTGGGTGTTCAGTCTATTTCCTGACTGGACAATTAACCTATTAAAAGTGATCTCTGTCTATTTCCTTGTACTCATTTTAATCAAAGTTCTGGTCATAAGGTTTAATTTCTGAAATGGTTAATGAAAAAAAATATACATTTAGAGAGCTGGTCTGAGATATTTGGCGGGGGGGAGGGAAGCTGTTTTGACGTATTTGACAGCAGTGGATCTCAATTTGTTATTGTAGGGTCAGTTGAAAATAATGGCTGACAAGGGTGAAAGTAATTTGTAAGCCCTAAGCTACACTCATTAATTGTGGTCAAGTTGTGTAGTGATAGTGGAGTCTTTTATTGGGAGGTCACCAAAGGGTACAAGGCTGAACAGAATGGATCATTACTGGAGGACTGCTGGTTAACAGAAACTAAAGAGCTGTTTATGAACAGGAAGCTCAGCTGGTCTGAACAAGACATTCATGGAGACTGCTGTACAAAATGGTTCGTTGTTGTGGTCATGCGCTCTGGGCTGCTAATATTTGTGGGTGCACTTGTGTGGGCATGTTCAGTTTGTTTAGAAAATAAGGGCATTGAAGCTCCTGATTTCTGAGGAAGGGGAAAAAAAAAGGCAGAGTAAGGATTACTCCTACTGCGCAAATATTGAAGAGAAAGAAAGAAAAATGTCTCATTTTCCTTTTCACTTTAAATGACAAAGCAAAAGATGTGAAATGCTGGGCAGAGTTGTGTTGGCCATTGCTTGAGGTCTCCATCACAGCAGAAGGCCACTAAACCAATAATCTTGCTCTCCTGACCTTAGAGCCTCCTAACAAAGCCTTTATACTCTAGCAGGATTTGTTTCAGAGAACTAGGCTGTGTAATCTGGTACTCTGGTAACATCCTCACTTAACAGATTCAAGGCCAAATCCTTCTCATACTTCCACTGATGTGGTCCCATCACTTTTGGTGCAACTGCTCTGGCTGAGAGCAGATTGTGACACTTTTCCCATTAATCTCATTCCCCCTTCCTATTGTGTTTCATTTTACGGTGCCCTGAAAACTCAGAACACTGCATGTCTTCAGCTGTCTGCTGTACAGGAAATCGAGTTGCTCAGCTACACTTCTCCCTCTGCAGAGGCTGGGGTTTCTCGTTTGGTTGGATTTTTTCAGAGCCGGCCTGACAATGCTTATGGAAACTGGTTGTGGTAGAGGAGACAAATGTTAGGGATGGTAACTCAGTAGCCACATACATCATGCATGGTTAAAACTGTATCCTGACTGCTCCAGGAACTGAAGTCCAAAATCCAAATTTTGTCTGAGGCTGATCTCCAGCTATCCTTTCAGCTAAAAGAGCAGTTTTTCTGGCTCGTCCACCTGCTGGAATGGATGCAGCATGACTGAGCCTGAGTGTCATGTGCAGGCTGAGGCTGTACCAGGGTCACTGCAGTCATCCATCCCTGCCTGCTCCTGGAAGCTGAGCAGCCACCAGTCAAAGGGATCCCAAGCCATCTGGAAAAGCAGCAGAGTCCAAAGCACAAAAGCTAAGCTCTTTTGGAGAAAGGGCTGAAGGCGTTAGCTGTCCAAGCACTGGAGCCGTCACCAGTCATTCAAATGGCCCTGAAAAGGACAGGATTTTCTCAACATCCATCAGAACTGTAAGGTCTGGAGACATCTCAGATGTCCTGCACCTACCTTTAACAACAAAAGAGCTCAAAAATTACCCTTAACCAACCAACTTTTGAATGCGTAAAGTGAGATAGGAAAGAGTCTGCAAGCATGTCTAGTTAGGGTTTACAGGTTACTACCTTGATGTGGAACCGTGTAAGTAAAACTGATCCTGAGATAGTGGACGGATGGAGATGAAAGGCTTACAGGACTCTCACTGTGGTCCCCCCAACATCTTGCACCACTGCACTTGAAATATGTTCAGATTTAGGAAGGTTTCTACAGACAGCGAGACACGCAGTACAAAGTCTGAACACTTTGCCTGTTCTTTGAAAAGATAAGATTTTAAGAGGGAGGCGTGAAGGTCTTCAAGGAAGTGATGGTAGATCAGGCAACATGAGATTCATAGACTTAGAGGCCTCAGAAAAGCATCAAGAATCTGGCAACAAGTAGTGGCTTCAGGCAGAGCTCGAGTGGCTATAGGAGCCAGTCACCTGGGAAAGCTGTTACAGTAAAGTTTATATTGGATCAGGCTGTCCTGAGAGATTTCTACAGGAAGATTGAAGAGGCTGTTGAAAACTCCAGAAAAAGAGTGCAAATGGGCCATAAAAATGAAGGCAAGTGGGAGGCATGCAATTTTTTTTCACTTTGGCCTAAATTTGTGCTATGTCTTTTGTTCACAGATGTTCTTGTCTTGTGGAAGAATCTGTCATATTCTGGTATACGAATATTGGTAGAGTTGCCACCATTGCTGGGATACTTGTTTACTCTGCTACTTCCTGACGTGACATTTCAACACCAAGAAAGGACTCTCCCTGCTGCAGAAGTGGGAGATCCCTGCTCCTCCACTGTAAATTGCCTGCTCTTCATGGCCCTGTCCTCTCAGTCTAGCCTATCAAACCGATCCACATTTCTCCTGAGCCTGTAAACTTCTGCTGCCCATTTTGCACACACTGGTTCAATCCCAGGCTCACATCTGAAATGTAAAAAATTAACTGTCCTAGAGGAAGCCCAATGTCTTAAGGCATCATTTGCTCCAGACAGAGGGATGGTGACCAAAAGTCCATGGATCCCAGTGGAACATGAGACCCACAGCTACAGAGAAGCTCTTCTGGAATTCCCTTTCATAGGAGCGCTCAGCTTCCTTGCCCTGTTCCTGTCACCCTCCTCTTACCAAGCAGCACATAGCTGGCTGGCATTTTCCTGCAACTGTTGCGAGAAGAGCCTTCAAAGACGCGACATCACGTGTGGCCAGATCATGCCTCCAGTCTGAGAGAGTTCCTGCCAGCCTGACGTGAAAGGAGAATACTGAATTAATTCCTGATGCCGTGACACTCATCACAACATGAAGATATCACCCACTGCCATGAGCGTGTTGAGTCACTGCACTTCCCCAGGCTGCAAAAGCACAAGAATCATAATTGTTTCCCAGCACAGACTTCATGAAGGTGCTGGCTCATGCCAAAAGACCCCTGTGCTCACAATTAACTTTCTGTGCAGTTAGCACCACTGCAAGGCACTGCCTTCCCCTGCCCATCTCTTGTCAGACTACCATGGCATGGCTGTGTAAGGGAAATAGGAAGAGCCCAGAAAAAGCTGCACACCTGCTGAAGGTTGTGAAACCTGGTCCATAGGAGGCTGTGGAGGCTCCACTGTAAAAAAAAAAAAAAAAAAGAAGGTGGTGGGGGAGGGGAAGGAGGAAGAAAGAAAAAAAGAAAGAAAGAAATTATGGTTTGGACCAAGTTCAGACCTTTGATGTCTGGAAGCCCAAGAGACACTTGTATGCTTAATACCCCACTATTTCTGTACTGGGCACAGACTTCATTTTCCATTACCAACTCCTGGATTGCATCTGATCTTAGTTCAACCACCTTTCTTATGCATAGACTTTAATCCATTTTTTAATTATTTCTTTTAATATTGAGTGAAACAATGCTAGGTTTTAAGAGCCAGTCTCAGCCCAATGGACTAGTGTGTTTCAGGTCTGCTCATCAGAGGGTGTCAGGAACTCTTGCTGGGTCATCTGTGATTGATGTTCTGCTCTGCCGGGATGGGCAGCAGGGCAGAAATGAGAGTCAGGAGAACTCCTTGGGAAAAAAAAAAAATTCTTTTTCACAGGGTGAAAACGCCTCCACTCGGCAACAAGGCAAGGAAGGGAATCAGGGTAGCAGACTGGTAGCAAGGCCCTACAGATCTATGTATTTTTGTTACTGTTGCACAAGCAGGACAACAAAGGACACCACTGCTGACTGCTGCAAGCCATTTGTACCAGGGAGATCCTTTACAAACACTGCCTGTGGCTCTCTGCTGTGGTGACTATGTCTGTCAGTTTTAAGGCAGCCAGCAACTGGAGAGCAGCAGGAGGATGATGGAAAAGGAAAACAGGAAGGCTGCTGGTCCTGGATGGAGAGACAGATAATTATTGCCTTTAGGATCATGGGGGACAGGTAAATTGTAAGGGAAGCTGTAACATGCCGTAAAATGAGTATCTCTTGTTAAGTCTATGATTTGTCACAGCCAGGAGAGTTACGAATTTTAATTCAAGAGGCAGTATTATTTTACCTTACCCTTGAGGATCAGGATTCACATGCTGGAGATGAAGTGAATGTTGTATAAGAATGTTTTCCCACTGGTGGGTGGGTGTTTCTGCTCTTCACTGAGTGGTGTGCCTGATATGCAGTTTCAGGGAGGGCATTTGGTATAAAGCATAAAATATATCACATTACAGGTGAGAATATGTGGGATGCAAAGCTTTGATGGTTTAAGCGAGCTAGCTCTGAAAATGCAAATAACTGAGTCAGTGACAAAATGACAAAATTTTAATGGCTTTGAGGTTTGGCTTATTACAAGTATTTGAGTCCCCACACCTCTGGCTTAGGATGGGAGAGGAGGTTTCAAGCAGGGAATGTCACACACAAACTATGAGAGAAGATAACTCAGATCATGGTGCAAAAGCTTGTAAAGGATCTCAGCACTGCAGGAGAGTAGTGAGGACGGTGGCCTCAAAGGCACTAGAAGAAGGGGCCGGTTGGAGGACAGCCAAGTGCTTTTGACATCTCTGTTCTCTTCCGCAACTGCTGCACCCCTCTGAGTAAATCAGGAATAGTCTTTCAGGGGCTGCTTCAAATAACTATGTTGGTCCGTTAGACCCATCCACACGAGGGCATGTTCCCTGGAGATCTAAATGAGGCATATCTCAGCCCGTAGCCAGAAGATGACATCCCATAATTATTCTCTGCCTTAAGTTACAGATTTAGACAGTCACGCCCTGTCCTGCATCCTGCCTCTGCCATGCTCCGGATTGTCAGGGGATTGGGTTAATGAAACATGGCACTGAAATTCAGCCTCAGAGGAGAAGGCGAATTGGCTAGCCAAGCTAGGACCCGTTCACAGGAGCAAGCTCTGCAGTCAAGGAGGTGAAGCCTTCCATCTTCTCTGCACATGCACATTGTCCTTTCCATCTCACTGGGGAAAGGGGGAAGTCCCAGCAGAAGCTGCAAATCACAGAGGACTTGTTTTAAAGGAAAAGTCTCAAATGTGCACACAGGTTCTCCTGCAAGAGCTGATCCTCCTGCTTGTCAGCAGGGTAACCACCCGGAAAAGTGTAATTATCATAAATGTAATTAATAGTGATCTGAGAAGATTATAACTTTCTTTCTTTCTTCTTTTTCCCCCTCCTCTTCAAACTTTCTAATCGTGTTTTTTTTGGCAACCCAGAAATAGTAATTTAATGCAAACGCTGGCCACAAATCCAATGGAGCTTGATAGGCTTTAAATGAGGGGAGGGGGGATAGGCAGAGGTGATTGCTTTAATAACGGTTCTTGGAGAAAGGTCATTGATGTGTTTTCATTACGTGGAAGAAGAAAGCCAGAAAGAAAACAAGTGGCAGGGCAGGCATTAGAAAATAACTATGAATAATTATAGAGTGGGGGTGAGGGGAAGTCCAGGGAATTCTTTGAGGAATATAATCATGAGCCCACATCCAGGCCAATTACTGGCGGCTGAGAAGAGGATGTGTCCAAGCAATGTTTGAGGGCCCCTCTGGTTTGGGTCCATCTCCATTCAGTCTTGCATAAGCCTGTGCCCCCATCACAGAAACTCCTGTCCTTGGTGTCTCAGTAACTGGACCCCAAAATGATAGACATATTCCTGATCTTAGAGTGCTCTGCAGACCTTCAAGGATGAGGCTGATGTGTGTACCTGGGGTGGGATGGAGACAGGGCATTTTCCTCTCACAATGAGGAAGCCGAAGGTTTAAGCTGCAGCTTGAATTAGGCTGGTGAGGATCTTAATTGTCCTTTGATATAACTGCACTCCTCACTGTGTTTAATGAAGGAGAGTGTACACAGGCATCTCACTAGCAGAAAGTTCAGCAAGAAGTCAAGCTGTGAAGTTGGAGGAGAAAGGAGAGTTTTCCCTAGTCAAAAAGGCTACAAATGGGAACAGCCAGTTCTTCCCATTCCCAGCTTCCAGACCAGTTCAGATGTCCCTAGGAACTTCTGTGATGTCTCAGTAGAAGAGACAGCCTGGTTTCTGAGTGCTCTTCAGAGTCAGGCTGCAAGACATTATGTCATTTCCAGAAAGCCTCTAAACCACCCATACCCACTTCTGTCAATGGTGCAGCCAGACACCCACCTATGGGGTTCTCCATGAAGATTACATCTCCCTGACTTTTGGATTTGCTGTGTTCCTGGTGGTAATAGTGATTCAGATAAGAACATTTCCAGACACGTGGCAATGCAAAAGGAAATGAAAACCCAAATCCATTTTGGCTCATGCTCAGAGCAGGACAGAATCCAAAGGGGTTGAAAGATGAGAAAAAAAAAAAACCATAAAATCAGCAGGGCTCAAGAGGTTACTTTCATGCCAACTCCTTGGGCGCTATGCAAAGGCTCAGGAATGAACGTGCACAGCAAGCTTGGAGGGAGGTGATAGTCATAGTTAGGAGTCATGTCCTCCAGGTAAAGCACTGCTTGCTGCCAGCTCATGGGGCCAGGCAGCAGGTACATCATCACAGAGGCAAAGGGCATCTCATCATCTCATCTCACACTTAGCACACCATGTGAGGGATCTCTAGATTTTTGGTCAACTTCAGGCATATTAAATCATTATTCTAATACTCCTAGTAGAACCTCATAGGATCAGAAAGAACAAACCTTCTGAGGGTAACTCCTTCTCCCAGGAGATGCATCTTTCCCACCACAGCAACAATCTGTTGTATTTCTGGGTCACTCATCACCATGGCACCCATCTGTGCAGCAAGGTTTCTAAAGCTCCTTAGTCTGTGCCAGAGATACAAGGCAACCCCCTCTATTTTATTGCAGTACAAGGTAAATAGACAATACTTCCAGAAGACAGCAGGCTGGAGTATCTGTTCAAGTTTCCCGGAGACCATCTAAATTTATACCCTTCCTTTTATTTACACCAATTTTTCTTCTGGTTATTGATGATGCTTCTCCTTTGTTTTTATTAGATGCAGGTGTTTTCTGCACTTCAGCTGGGAGCATTTTCCTTTTTCAGCCAATTCCAGATCTCTACTTTGTGTCTTGGCCACCTTTTGACTCCGATACTGGAGAGGCAGAGAAAGAAAGAGTGAAAAAGAGGATGACACTGGGTTTCGCTGCCTCAGCAGATGTGTATTAAAGTGTTCTAGTGATTTAGCCAGTGCATCTGCCTGAGGCCAGAGGAGAGGCATTGTCTGAATCTAAAACAATTAAAAACAAAAACAAACAAAAAAAAAGAATGTAGGCAGCAGAAAGCAGGAGAAGATGGAGGTGGAAAGCAAGTGAATCACAGAGGTATTTCCAGCTTGCAGAGCGTTCCAACACGATCTTCAACTGCTTTCAAAGACAGTCCCTGGAACTCACTCAGTTCCCTCCAAGATATAGAAGAATCACCAGCCCTGTTGTGCAGATAGTGGAAACTGAAGCTGCTTTTGAAACCCACTCTCAGTCATCCAGCATCTCTGGAAGAGGGCCAGCCTCCTCCTGAGAGCCAGACTGCATTTTCCTGATGCCCTAGGGAAGCATGTCCCCATACAGAGGCCCATGACACACATGGTCAGGGGAGTAGGAGCATCACATTACTCACTTGTTGCTTGACCACCACACACGTGATCCGGGAGACACACTGAGTTACTTGCCCTGTGCTTGGGGACCAGTCTCAGGTCCTTTGATAGCCACCAGCAATGCAATGACCTCTGCTCTCCACTTCATCCAGGAAGGTGCAAAGGGGAACTTCTGTTGCCTAGTCATGATAAAATATTTGGGTTTTCCCCATTAGCAGAAGAAACTAATTTTGTCTGTGCTCAGGCAAGAGGAATTTGTCCCCTGGGCTATTTCTGCCTCTTACCATTTAAACATCCAGTATAGCCTTTATGTTTCAGTCCTCATGAAAGACTCCAAGGACTCAGGATTTGATATCCTTCACTTATTAAATCCTCTCATCTCACAAGTTGATTTCGGTGGGCCACAGGGAGATGGGGGCACCCCAGCCACCAGTGGCCACTGGAAATCTTGGCAGCCAAGCCTTGATAAGGTGGAATAGAGCCAACACAGGCCTGCAGAACACCCAGGCACTGATCTGGTGAGGAGAGACTCCATTTCTACATGTGGTTTAAAATTGATACCCCCATGAGGCATGTTAGAAAACTAAATATTGATGCTGTCTTCACTGGAAGCATTGGTTGCTTTGTTTTTTTAATGACACACAAATCTGCTTGCAAAGAGATAATTTCATTCAGGCTAGCCCTTGCTGGATGTGGAAGGAAGTCCTTGGAGGTGACTCTCCAACGTATCCAGTATGCCACCTAGCCCTCACTAGCTCTACTACACCCACAAGCATCTCATACCTACCGGAAAGGGGATGCCAGCACGAAGCTGTGAACACTTGTTGGGGTTATCATCACAAGGCAGAAGGCATTGTCCAAGGGGAGGACAAATATCTTGGGAAGAAAGTGCATTTCGTTTTATTTCTGCCATTCAACCCAATCTCCATGCAAAGTGAAATACTGTCTCAATATCTGCATCTGCTGTTGCTCATCTTTCCTTCTGCATCAAACCTGCCCCATCAGTTCCACTTCTGTCACTTGACATATTTCCCTCCATGGATGATACACTAGTTTGGGTTTTGTTTTTTTTTCATAACAGTGCTTCAGGCACCTGAATTTGCAACCTGGAGGTGCTTTTTAATACCTGCATGTGGAAAAAAAAATTACACATTCTCCTATATAAGCATTATTTTGCTAATGAGTTACATATCTGCATGAAATGGACAGTGGGTTTGGAGGGAGAACAAAATCTCACTTTTGTATCTGTGATTCAGCTCTTAATATTTCTAGATTGCCTGAACTTGTTTGATGTTCTAAGTGCCTCTAAGACACACAGATTAATCCAAACTGATTAAAGTGTATGTCCCATCCTCATTATCATACCCAGGAAAGTTGGTGTTTTTGCACATTACAGAGAGTATCTGAGATGCAAAGAATGGTAACTGCTGTCCAAATAATTATTTCTCTATTTGCAGCAGAGCCACATGTAGCACATGAAGCCTAGAGCAATGAAGTGTATTAGAAAACCTTGGTTTCCTCCGAGTGCTAACTGTTCACTCCCCAAAAATATGAAAACTTAAAACATGATTGTGATCTCCCTTGGAAGAGCAAAGAGTATTTCACAAAAAATTTGATCTTTGTTAGTTGGAGGCTCTCCTACAGCTCATGAAAATCATCTGCAACTCCATGCCAGTTTCTAGGCTTAGTGGTTCAGGTGTTAGTCCCAAGATCATCATGGCTGAGATGGCTTTCACAATGTAGAGGAAAACCTGTCATCAGGACACATCTCATGGCTAAAACCTTGTTATCTTCTGGTAGAGAATATGACTGAATTTCCAGACATGCTTTCATGGATGAATGTCCTCACAGCACAGGAGCGAAGTGGGAGTGGGTGCAAGACAACTTCACACCACCTGGATTTTGGCCTGCTGTGAAAGTCCAGGAGAAATTTCCTGGATAGCCCTAAATTAGAGTAGCTTCACCAGGGATCCCTTGCAGAATCTCTGCCCCGCAGCAATCCAGCCGTGCCCAAGCCTCCTGTGCCAGGGCTTGCAGCTGGGCTTGATAGAGGCAGTTCTCTACATGCCTCACCATTTTGTTTCTCACAGGTTGGAGTGGGAGTGAAACCTCTCCTCCACCTCTCTAGATACTGTCTCTATATCAGGTATTAACATACGGGTTTGTAAGAGCTGGAGGAGAGAATGAGGAAGGCAAATTCTTTCCTGCCCTAAGCCCTCACAAAGTGCTTCCAGATCTCCAGGTGAACAGTGCTCACTCACTGCCTGCTTCTATTTTCTGCAAAGCACTCATTCAGATTCTCATAAAAAACAGC
The DNA here is from genome assembly GCA_013399055.1 of Ramphastos sulfuratus. Classification (NCBI taxonomy): domain Eukaryota; kingdom Metazoa; phylum Chordata; class Aves; order Piciformes; family Ramphastidae; genus Ramphastos; species Ramphastos sulfuratus. Next base: position 598,082 of record WBNM01045313.1, on the reverse strand, counting down.
AGTGAGATGCAATTGATATACTGTAAAAGTCCTTAGTGTCAACTGGAGAAGCCATTTTAGAACACTTCTTGATAAAATCCCAGAGGGCTGCTTTTCTTACCTTAAGGGTTACTTCTTTTTCCTTTTTTTTTTTTTTTTTTTTTTGGTGGTAGTTAACTAAGCGAAGATTCAGGCAGTATTAAATAAAACCTCTGAAAAACCTCTTAGTAGAAAAGAGAAAAAAGGAAAAGGAAAAAGGAAACTGAAATAATAAAAAGAAAAACAAAAACAATAAAACCCAAAACCAAAAAAAAAGAGCTTAGAAATGTGGCTTTCTTTTCCAAAGGGCAAGGAGGAAGAATCGGAGGGAGCTGATCTTTACTAGAGTCCACAGGGGTTAGAAAGGCAGGAAAACAAGGAACACCTGAGATGTGCAAAAAGGCCCTGTGAGTGGAAATTTTGGAGAAGAAGGAGTTAATGCTTTTAAGCACCATCCCTCCTCTTACCATAGATAAGGGTGCATTCTAGTGGCAAAATCCATGCAATGCAGCTGCACAGATGACTGATCTAAAAAGAAAACTGGAGAATATGAGGCTTTGGAGCAGTGTGCGCCTATGTGGAAGGGGGGTTGACTTGAATCACACATAAACCTTACCCAGAACTGCCTGATCCCTGTTAATTTCCCATTCCCCTGGTAAGTAACCCTGTGCTTGAGCCTCTGAAAGAACTCCCACCCCTTTGCTCAGCCATTTCTCCCTGCTGCTCCAGGTATAACATCCCGGGGCACGGCTGCCTGGGCGGGCCATGGGGCTGCACGCTGCAATTTTGGAGATTCCTTTCCCCACGCTTCCAGCTTCCCCTCTCCTAGCAATGAATGAGCGCTGAGAGGCAAGTGCAAAGGACCAGGGCCCAGAAAGCTGTAAGCCTTAGGAATGCAGCGGTGGAACAAAAGACAACGAAGCCCAAGCTGTCCAGGGCAGAGGATGAGCATTGTAAAGCGCTTTTTGGTTTTCAGGATTTGGGGTTTTTTTTCCTTCTCCCTCCCCACTCTGTGCAGGGCAAGAGGCAGAAGAAGAATGCGCTAAAACGTGCAAATTCGACTTCACATGGCAAAATTCCCCTTGCTTTCTGGCATGCCCTAAGCAACAGCGAACGTTTCCAAAGAGGAATCTAACACAGTTCTTACAAGCAGCCCAGCCCTCCCTCCTGCTCCCTGTCCGACTGCGTTAACCCTTGCAGTTTGGGGGTGTCGGGGTACACCCTACCAGTGGACAAAGTCTCCCTACATTTTTTACACCTCGCCCAGGGGCAGAGTGGTAGGAGGGGAATTCTAAGCACCCTGCACACACAAAGGCTCCTTCCCAGACCAGGGCAGCTAAGTGGCTCTCTGGCTCCCCTCCAGCCATCTCCCTCCTGCGCTCACCTTTGGAGCTGACGGGTAGGTGTGTGTGCACCGACCGGCTCCCCTTTCCGAGGGTCCCCAGTCCACCAGCTACCTAAGCAGCGGAGGGGGTTCCTTGCCCCACCAGCACAGGGAACAGCGTGCAGGATCAGGCCCTGCTAATTCAATCCCTCTCCCCTTTCCTCCCCAGCTCTGACCTCTCCCTCCCAGACTCCCTGCAGTCCAGGCTGACGTGCAACCCCGTTGCAACCACTTTTCTCTTTTTTTAAATTTTTTTTCCTCCTTAAACCATAAAGATGTGAACTGGCCCCCTTCTCCCCCATCCTCAGCTTCCCCTCCCCCCTCCTCCTCCCCTTGTCTCTCCTCATAATATTATCCTTGATCACTGCCCGGGGTTTGAAGCCCAGAAGTCAGAAGCTGTGCACCCCACCCCCACCAGCTCCAGTGTGCACTGATAGGGCCCTCGCTGCTGGCACCTAGTCAAACTGAGGTGTCATTGGGATCTCAAATTGCAGCTAGGGGCTGGCAGGCAGCCAGAGGCAGTCTATTTAAAAGACAGCCTGTTCTGCAGTATTCAGTCTCTTTAGAAACTTCTCCAGGGGAAAAGTGTTGGGAGATCTACAAAGTGGATTTTTTCCCTTTTTTTTTTTTTTTAAACCCCCTTCCCCGTTTTTACCGCTCCTCTACAGACTTTGCAACAAAAAACTCAAACTTTGCAGAAAACTTTTTTCTTCTTTTTTCCCTCCTTTTTTTTTTTTAAAAAAAAAAACTTCTTTTGCCTTTTTTTTTTTTTTTCCCTTTGCAAATCTTGGAAGAGGAAAGCGGGAGAGTTGAACAGAGCCGATCGAAATACAACTTTGCTTCATACCAAGCTTCCCAGAAGCTCATTGCGTCGGGAGAGACTTTTCTCTCCTCCTGCAGAAGAAAAGGGGAAGAGGAGCTCTGCATCCCCCCTTCCTTCTGTGGGTTTTTTGTTGTTAATGTTGTTTTGATTTTGGTTTTTTTTATTTCTCCCCCCCCGCCTTGACTGCTTTGATGCATTAATAGCAGGACACTGGTTTCCAAGGAACTTTGCTCCCTTCTAACCTGCCTCCTAGCCCTTTGGGAAGAGCGTGTGTGTGCGTGAGTGTGAAATCGTCGTCCCACCTCCCGAACCCCCCTGCTCCTCCACCCTCCCCCTGCAACCTGTAGGCTGTGCAGTCCCTGCAGGCTTTTCTCCTTTTACCCCCTCCCTCTCTCCCCCTTTTTTTTTTTTTTTTTCCTTTTTTGCGCTCCTGCCGATCGCGGTGCGGATTCCCTCTTTTCGAGGAGAAAAAAAGCTGAAAGGAGGAAAAGGGGGAAAAAAAAATAATCAACCCGAAAGCCAAAAAGCAAACCTAGACACGTCCCCCTCTCCCAACGCCAAAAGCAAAGCAGGAAGGTCTCGCACCCCGAGAATAAATCCCAGAGTGGAGCGCCTGCAAGTTGGGGCTGCGCTTTCCTCCTCTTTTCCTTTTTGATTTTTTTTAATTTGTTGTTCTTTTTCGGCCCCCGAAGGGGCAAGAGGGAAGCAAGCGCCCCCCGCTCCCGGCAGGCCCCCGCACCCCGTCCCGCAGCATCCCCGCTGCGATGCTGCTGCGGCTGCTGGTGCTGCTGGGCGCCTGCCCGGGGCTGTCGCGGTGCCTGGGCTCCTTCGTGCAGTGCGAGCCCTGCGACGGCAAAGCGCTGTCGCTGTGCCCGCCGCCGCCGCTGGGCTGCGAGCTGGTGAAGGAGCCGGGCTGTGGCTGCTGCCTGACCTGCGCCCTGCCCGCTGGGCAGCCCTGCGGCGTCTATACCGAGCGCTGCGCCCGCGGGCTGCGCTGCCTCCCGCGCCAGGGCGAGGAGAAGCCGCTGCATGCCCTGCTCCACGGCACCGCCGTCTGCCTCAGCGAGAAGAGCTACCGCGAGCAAGCCAAGGCCGGTGAGTGACCGCCCGCTGCTTCCAGCCTCATCTTCACAGATGCTTTTCCGCCTTGCCGGCTCTTTTTCCATCTTTCCGCCTGCTTTTTCCACCCCACCACCATCTCCCTCCTGCATTTTCCCTCTTTCCGGGTGCTCTTCCATCCCCCTCCGCTTGCTCTTCCGCCTTTCTCTCTCCCTTTCCATCTTGCCGCTCGCTTTTCTACTCCCCCTCGCTCGCTGCTTTTCCCTGCCTCCCCCAACCTCCGGCTGCTCGCCCATCCTTCCGGCGTCTTTTCTACCTTCCCAGGTGCTCTTCCATGCACCCGCTTTTGCTTTTCTGCCTTCTCGGCTACTTTTCCATCTTTCCGGCCGCTTTTCCATCCCCACCCTCCCCAGCTGCTCTTAACATCGCCCCCTCCCCCGCCGTATGCCTTTCTGCCTTTTCACGGCTGCTGTTCCATTCTTCCGTTCCCCTCCACCACCAGCAGCTGCTTTTCTGTCTTTCTGGTTAGTTCTACATCTTTCTGCCTGATGTTTCTCACACATGAACACACCCCAGCTGGTTTTCCATTTTTCCAGCCATTTCCCCATTCCCGCTTCCCACTCCCACCCCCCACCAAGCCCATCGTTGCTATTCCATCCTTTCTGGCTACTTTTCCATCACCACTACTTCCCGTTATTGCTTTTCCACCCTCTCAGATACTTTTCTGTGGTTCCAATGGCTCTTCCACCTCCCAACTGGTTTTTTTTGTCTTTTCAACTGCTCTTAAACACACACACCCCCAGAAGCTTTTCCATCTTTGCAGGTACCATCCTCCTAGCTGTACTTCCATGCCCTCTGCTTTTCCCAACCTTCTTTGCATCCATGCCCTGGTTGACCCTCGTATTGCATCATCTCACAGCCTCCCTTATCCTCCATCATCACTTCTGGGTTGTCTTATCCCCACAGGAAAGCTTTTCTTTTCCCATTTCACAGCTGCACCCTCTTAGTCACAGCTGCATCCCAGTCCTTCCCCAGTTGAATCCTTTACATCTTTTCTACATGTCTGTCTTCACCCTCTGCCTGATTCCTTTCTCTCACCACATCCTCCACCTTGCTGTAGATTCTGAGCTGGTCTCTGAAGGTTGAGTTAGAGGGCAGGGCAGGACACTGTCTTGCATCTGTCTGCCCCATACCCGAAGTTCTCAGCCACCCTTGGGTTTGTTGCTCAGCTTCTTGCTTTCTCCTTGCAGTTATTGCAGCCTTCTGGCTGCCTGCTGCTAGACATTTTCTTATGGTTTTAATGCAGGGAGGAGAAGAGAGCAGGTGCATTAGGGATGGGGAATCCACAGTTGGAAAAAATAATGGTGATATTGCTAATAATCAGAAAGAACATGCTAAATGCAAGCATGAAGGATGGCATGGTAGCACTAGTGCAAAGCCAAACTTCTGAAATGTTTGCACCTTGCACATGACAAAAGCAATGAGAGAAGGCAGTCCTTCAGTTTGGCACTCATTTAATGTCCATTTCTGGATCCTGTAGCTTGTGCACAGACACTTTCCATATGTTACGCCAAATACATCTGTTTTTCTGTCATGGCAGGGAGGGTGTCTGCATGTTCAGGGAACTGCAGAACCAATTGGCAAAAAAATGCCAGAAACAAGACCCCAATTTTGTTTTGGGTCCCTGAAAAAGTAGTTTTCACTTGTTACCAGGCTTCTTCACAATGGGAATCTGTTTCTCCTATCTACCACCTAATCTTTATTATTTTTCTCCATTCTGTGTGCAGACAGTGCTTGTGTTGCTATACTCCATCCTTCAGATCAAAACCAAATTCTTTGTGTATGACTTCCCCTCAAGTGACAACAAATGGCCAAATGCCCTTAAGATCCGCCAGGAACAGCAAAACTGAGCTTGAATTTCTGAAGGGGAGCTGGAATGAGTGAGGGTTGGGAGGGTACCTGTGCAGGGAACAGAAGGTGGATCCAGGAACCAGCATTCCTGCCATGGAGTCCTGGAAGCCAGGCAGTAACCCACTGGTGTAGAGCTTTGTGAAATATCCTGGAGAGTGTCATCTCTGTTGTTTATTTACTCTGAGTATGTGTGCATGGCCAGGGGCAGGTGGTGTGGTCAGAAAGGCAAAGCCTTGCAGCTGAAACCCAGCAGCTTCTGGGAGAGCAGGGCCAATCCTCACACCCATGGCAAGTGTGCCCTGTGAAGACTAAAAAAGCTTTGGTAGTTGGCTCTTAGCGTGAATCTCCCTTTGTTCCACCTGCCTCCCTCTTTCCAAGAAATCTGGTCCTTTAGCAGGTGTTTCATATTAAAACTTTTGCCAGTTTTCCTGCTTTTGGTTTTCTTCAGATGAGGAGCACCCATTGAATGAAGGAGAGATAGGAAAGAGGTTACAGGTTTGTTGCAAAACCACCCCGCTGGCATTACCTGCAATTCCAGTTTGGACTCCCCAAGTGCCGCAGGGGGCTCTTTTTGATGGGTTTTGTTTGCAGGCAGGAGACAAGCCTGGATCGGATCTGTAGGCTGCTTCAAGAAGCTGCAGGGGACCGGTGGGCTCCACTTGAGATTTCCCTGACTGTAAAAAAGAAATAAAAAATAAATCAGAAATTCCTGAGGATGGGAAAGGAAAAAAAACCTCTCTTGGCATTTGACTGGTAGCATGTGAGAACAAAGTATATTTTCATAGGCGTGTTTCTAAGCAACAGGGCAAGGAAAGAAATGAAGTTTGACTTGAGTTTTCTGGCCTCTGCCAGTTTGGACGGCAGTGCAAGGACCGTGCGCTGGGAAAGCTGGCCTGGCCCTTCCATCTATCAATGACCAAAATTGGCCCTGAGTTACGAAACGCTGAAAAGGATCAGCAGTCTGCAAAATAAGCTATGTGACAGCATCAGGGACTAGATCAAACTGCATTTCTATCTATTTCTGCTCATGTGCTGGCCAAGTGCAGAATCACAGATGCTTTCCTCCTTATAGTTGAGGTGGAAATGCAACAAGCAATATTGCAAGACACCAAGGACAGGAGGCTGGACTTGGCTCTCCTGTAGACCAGATGTCTTGCTTGGGGACAAGGTGCTCCCAGGTACCATGCCTCAGTTTCCTCATCTGTAGTCTTGGGCACAGCAGTACTGAAAAATGCTGGAGCTGTTGGGCAGAATGTCCTGGTCTGCTGGGAGATCAGAAATTAAAGCAAGTGTGGGATTATAGGCGAGGCTCGTTTTAAGTAGATGGATATGTAGGTACTGACAGGATAGTCCCTGTAGTCCTTCCTGGCACAAGTCAGACATCGTCCTTTACCAAAAGCCAAACATTAGGGCTGTAATTGACTGTTCCTGGTAAAAAAACATGAATGAGCTTCATTTATGGCACACGCTGCAGGATTCTGGGTTTTCTCTGTTTTGTTTAGGTTTCCTTTGAAATACACCATGTCTTTCCATTTTTCACCCCCATGCTCCTGCCAGACTCTTCCTCCTGCTGAGACAGCAAGGTCAGGCGGAGCTCTGGGATTCGGAGGGCACAGATTGGAGCCTGCTGCCCTAAAAAGGCTCATGGAAAAACAAAGGTTGTCAAATATTTCCTTCTCCTCTCACATTCCTGCTCTCTTTCTAGAAAGCGAGCAAGACTTGGCAAGTTTCCTTACGAAACCTTGAGCCAATGATAACCNGGGGGGCATGCAGAATTAGCCCTAAGAAAATCATCTTTGCTGCGTCAGCTGGAAGTGGGTGGAGGAGGAGCGCTGCTGAGCCCAAGTTTCCTGCAGCTCATGTTTGGTGCAGTCCTTTATCCTTCCCCGACATTCCTCCCCACCCTATTTCTCTTTCCTGTCTCTTCTGCTCCCCGTCCAGGGCTGTGGGGCTTCAAGAATGAGTGATGGGGATGTGGTGGGGCAAGTGGGCAGCCCTGTGCCAAGGTCCAGGGCAAGGGTGAGGGTTAGGGCAGGGGTCATGGGAGCAGGGCGCTTGGGACATGCCAGTGTGCAAACATGTTGCTCAGGGAGGGACCTGGCTGCTGCCGAGCAGCAGGTCTTTTGTGTGAAGCAGCTTCTGGGCTGTCAAGGTGTGAGCTAGTAGCAACAGGCCTGCAAAGCTTCAGATCCAAACTGGGAAAATCTCCATTTTTCTTTTGATCTGAAGTTTTAACAACACTAATAATACTTGAAATTAAAAAAAAAAACAACCAAAAAAAAACCCAAGTGAAATCCATCAGGTGCCAGTAAGAGAGCCAGGTTTCTGCGGTGTGTGCATGTAGGGGAGGGAGGGATAGGGTGGTTCAAACAGGAAAGGAGGGGCCTTGGCTGGAAATATTTTTCGGCAGCCTGGTTTCTAAAGGAAGGAGCAAGAATATTAAGTAGTTGATACAAATGAAATTCCTCCTGGGTGCCAGCAGAGTTCACCAGAGAAAAGACGTGGCTCTGTGCATGCGTGCATGCATGAGCGATAAAGCTGGTCCCAAACTGCCATGCCGCACTGTCAGCCCTGGACCCACTCCAGGTGAACAAAGGGAGCCCCTAAAGAACCTGCACTACAGCAGTGAACAGAGGCTGGCCTTAAATGGGACCTTCTACAAACCAAAAATACGCTGTCTGTGTCCCTCCTCACATCAATATTTAAGCACCAGCATCCTGTACACAGATGACTGTCATGGCTTTAGCATGTTGGTGGCATGAGCACAGTTGCGTGTAGTTGGAAGTGTTGGCATGACTGTGAAGTGAAATGTCCCATCGGGCTGAGAAGAGAAGGGCAAAAGGTATGTTGTGCCACTTTTGGGATAGCCCCTAGTTTCCTTTGGCCCTGTAGTTTGGCACTCGTGTCTCAAGGCATCTGTGGAGGAAGGAGAGGACTAGATGCAGTGAGCAGGCGCTGCCTCACAAGGAGCATGGTGCTCTGCTTCCTCCTAACGTCTGCTAGAAGTTTTACCCACGCTGAATCAAAAGGCATCGCAGATGTAGGAGCAGCCACGGGAGCTGTTACAGCAGTGGCAGTTCTCAGCTCTCTTCACTCAAACTGAAAAAGCCTGGGAGCAGTCTGATAAGGGGGATGGGAACCTCAGCCTCTCTGCTCAGTGGGGCAAGTAACTAAGCACAGTTGCAGCTCGTTTCACCTGTGCCAAATCACACAGGAGATAAAAGGGCCCACGGTGCAGCAAGTCCTGCCTATATTTTTACCAAGCACTTAGTAATGCAAATTCAAGGTCAGACATAAATAAAAGCAGAATTTAGCTGGAACACACGTGTCCAACAGTATGGGCTGCCGTGCAGCAGGATTAACATGCACAAGGAAGATAATGCATGTGAGTATGCACACACAGGTACCCATGTTCATATGCCCACGCACGCCTGCACAAAGATTTCATGTGTGCAAACACACACATGGAGCAATTTTGTCTCTGGGGGAAGAATGATTTCCAGGCAGCACACACAAACCTTGCTTAGGTGCAGTGGTGCTTACAATTGGCACATCAGTATTTTGCTGCCAAGATCAGATATTGGCATACAGACCAGCCTACCCTATCCTCACACTGAGGGCTGAGAAGTGAGGTGCAGCAGGTGAGCATATTGAACAAGAGGAGGCAAGGAAGGAGAAAGACACAAGATATTCCTCCCAGCCAGCTGTGTGGATCCAAACTCACCTTCTGTGTTTGGAGGTGGATTGTATTTTCTGGATGGACTAAGTCTGTGTTAGTTAAGTAGTTAAGTACTCCAAGAGATAGCCCAGTGAAGGTGTGGAGAGGTTATAGCTTTCAGAGGGGCAGCTGATGTTTCTGCCACATGCATGGAGAGACAGTGGTGCCTGGTAGCATTGGTAGTGGAGAGGGCACCTGGAACACTGAGTGCCCTGGGACCCTACAAACTTCTCTTTGTCTGGGCAGCAACAACTGGCCTTTGGGAAAGTGGGGAAGAAGAATTGAGTTGGGAAAAGGTGACAAATTTGCTGAAAAGTGATAAGCCGAGGGCTGAAGAAACAACCTCCAGAAGTGAGGATGAGAAAGAAGCAGCAGGGCTTGAAGAAATGGTGCATGCGGTGGTCAAAGATGATCTAAAGAGTTTGGCCTGGATGAACTCGCTGGCAGCCAGCATAACCACCTAGTCATTTGTAAGGAGATGTTTTTACAGGTGAAAATACAGATAATACCTGTTTATCCTCAGGACAGGTGTAGACAAAAGCACAAGGAGAGAGAACCCTGGCCCATGTGCTGTAATGCTCTAAGACCTGGACCCCACAAGACCATTTAGAGAGATCATCATACTGCATCTTCCTGGAGTAGTGTGCAGGGCTACCTGAGGGTCATACACAGTGGGGTAGGAACTGTGCCAGTGCTTCTGACCCCTGGGACTGCCCTTTTGAGATCACTAGAAAGGAGACACACTTTGTCCTTCTGGGAAGGATCATGTATCTGGTGATGGAGTGAAAGCTCCCATCCTCTCTCACCATTCAACCCCCCACAAGACACTCTACTCCTTCAGACATATAGCCGAGGCAACTCTCAGCAAGATGTTGCTTTTGAAGTGGCTCTTTGATGCCAGTGATCTGAAGGGATCCCTTGGTAGTTATGTCATTTCACAGCTCAGTTAATTCTAGCACAAGCCAGTGTAATGTATTTGCAGAACTTTGGGATTCTTAGTAGTTTGATATGGGCAAATTTCTCTTAAACCATTTCCCAGCATGTTTTGGTGGATATTCTGTCTGTTTATGATGTCTCCAGTACAAGTGTGCTAACTGCTCATCAGTCCATGTCTTTTAACCATCAGCTGTGCTTGCAGGAAGGTCCAAGCTTCTCTGGCTGCAGAGAAACTCTGGTCAACAGGCTGAACCTTGAGGAGGCATCATAAATTTATGCCTGTGGAGTCAGTGGGCATTTCTTGTCCATGTTTGCATAAACTCTTGTTCTCGCTATTGCCCTCATTCTCCAGACTCCTTTGATATTTCCATAAATTTCCTCTGTGCCTCCACCCTCTTGGTGTTGCCTCCTTCGCACAAAATGTGGAAATGGGGTGTCAATACCACCCCCACCCCTGGCACATCTTAGTGTGGCAGGGCTTGATCCTGCAAGATTCTGAGCACCTTTTCATTAGATCCAGAGCATCATAGGCTTTCAGGCAGCTAATCCCCTTCATGGGAGCCAGCTGCTTTAGTTCTCAAAGGACTGAGGCCAAAGCTGAAGATGTGGTTGGCTTCAGCAGGATTGGAAAACTCTTAGCAGCTGCCTGCCTTGAGGGCTGTTACTGCAGTTTGGTTTGTTTGCCTGTTGGTTGAACACAGCTGGCTCGCTGATGGAGGTATGTTGATGGAGATAACCGATCTGGTTGCTGTTTAAGGGCAAGAAGGTAATCTTGGCAGATACTTAAGGAAATGATCCCCTAGCTAAATGGAGAGGGAATGTATCTAAAAGCTAACTTTAGGGGCAAAGTTGGCCAATAGTCATAAAACTTTTTTTTAGAAAAACAGGAGAAATATTTTATTTTTTCAAATTCAGATAGGATTCACCCTTGGAAGGTAATTAAATCAACAGACCCATCTATTATTCATGCTTAAGAAATCAGATGTTATGCTTTGGGCTAATAATGAACATCTAGTAATTAAAAAAGCCAGTGAACAACTATGGAACCTGGCTTTTACTTTTTAATTTAAAGGAGATGCTGGGAAAGAAAAAAAAAGCATGTCCAGCATGTCCAGCAGTCAACTGTAGAGCTGCCACGGCCACATGTGTGTCTTAATACATCTTAATAATGTCTAAACACAAAGTAACATAACAGTCACTCTGCTTTCACTTGTGAAGAAAGTGCTTTTCTGAAGAAATAGCAGAAATTAGATTTTACCACAATTTCATAACTGTTTCGGTGTTTAGTTACTCAGTTTTGTAATAGCAAAAGCAGCTTGAGGCTACAGGGAAGCAACAAAGTGCAACCAGGACTTTGTCAATCCAGAAAGACTCTAGACCTATGGCAAAGGGTTTTCAGTTGTGTTTCTTGGAATTTCATACCCCAAAATGGAGGCCTGCGCCCTCTGCTCCATCAAGGGACCCGTGATAATTTTTTAACATTGAAAAAATCTTTGCTTCGTGTTGGACCAAAAAGAATTTGTTAGTGGTACACTGCAGGGAGGGAAATGGCTAGGAAAGGCAAGAGTCTTCCGTTAGGATCAAGCTCGAACAAGTTTCTGCTTGCAGCATTGTCAGTGTGAACATCAAACTCTTGATACTTTTTTTGCGGTACTGCTTGGGTAGACTAAGAGATTAAATAATGACTAGGCCATATGAAGGGTTCCTGAGAGAAGGAACCATTAAGAAATTAGAAGAGAGTCCTGAGGGCAGAGGTGGAAATCTCATCACTCGGAGCTCATAAAAGTCAGATCTGACAGTACATGTGACAGTGTGTCATCAGGTGCTGACACAGAGGTGAGCAATAGATGATCTCACAGATCTTCTTCATCTGGTTTAAGACAGAACTGTGAAAGTCAGGCTGAAGGCCTAGAAATTAATCCAGGCTAGGCTGGAGGTTGCAGTCACAGCTGCATGCCTGAAATACTTGTGGTGTTGGACTAGTTCTCATCCTGCACCTGACACAGGTGCATCTCCAGACTCCACCTGATGTGTCCTCACCTCTCTTTGGGCTGCCAAAGTGTTTGGCTTTCATGTCTCTTCCAGTTACTGGCTGGCAAAGATTATCAATAACTTAAGTCTGGATGGATCTTGTGATGGTGACCACCAGCCTCCAGTGAGAGCAGCCTCTTCCAGGTTCAGTTCTGGCGGGCCAGCTATAAAAGCTTCTGCTTGGCATAAAACTACATCAGATTTAAAATTCTGACTAAAAGGTAAAAGCCACTTTGATCCATAAGCAGGTCAAGGAGTTTAGCACAAACTACAGTGGCTACACCTCTGGTAGAACATCCTCTTGTCCAGATCATCTGCTTTAGTATAGGTGTTTTCCTCTTAACTGCACATTATTCTCAGGGTAAACTGCTACAATATCCACAGTGGCATCTCAGTTTTTGATGGCTGGCAGAAACACCTTTTCTTCTTATGGCTCTCTTTCTAAGGCCTTCTTAGCATCTGGCTCTACTTTGATTTGTCACATTTGGATTCCAGTGACCAAAATACTATGAGCATCCTGGTAGCATCTTGCTTTCAAGTCCAGGTTTCTCGACATCTGAGTTTTGAAGACCCACCCCACATAGCCTACGGGGGCGAAACTACCTACTCTTCCTCTGTAGAGATGTTTCCTGTCCTCCACCACCACTGTTTAGTTACCTCCATCTGAAAAAGTACTCTTTGTCATTCTTCTTTCTCATAAAATAATGAGAGTTGATGGATTTTATTAAGTTTCTCTTCCAACCCATCAGACCCCTTTATTTTCATTCAGAAGACCTGAAAGTATGTTTGTTTTCTAGGAAGGATTTTCCTGTCACTTTGCCACAGATAAACCCCAGGGAGAAACTCCAACAACAATTAAATTATGCTTTTTGGGAGCTGTCTTAGATTTGCCTCCCTTTTATTGTCAGTTAGGAAGAGGCTGTCATGCAGTCTTCTTCTGTGACTTCTCCTGTAGTCTTCTGCTCTCAGTTTCTTGACATCCCAGTAGGGTTTTGCTGCCTTTATTACAATTGATGGAATCCGCCACTAGGGCGGCTTTGACGGAAAAGATGCCAGAAAGACTGAATACTTTACAGGAAAGAGAAATATGTTTTCATCACCATAATATTGAAAGATGATTCATTTAGATTTTTCTGGGTCATTCTTCAATTCAGCTCTCAGCTTCTTCTGCACTTTTAGCATATGAAATGTGGAATGTGTGTGTAGTCTTCACGTAATATGAAGGAAATACATTTTATCTTCCTATCATCAGTGCATCAGCAACAGGAACTTCTTGATGTAAATCTAATCCTGAAATACTTCCTTCTCCTCCACTTGCCTGTTCAGTCCCCTGGAAAATAACTTTGTTCAGGAAATGTCAGGCTGATACAAGCCTGAAATTTTTCAAGATGGCTCATGTCAGCATCATGTAATTGTATTGGTGGATGAATGTTCATCATCTTACCAGTGAGAGAAACTCTGGAAAGTTTCCCAGCTATTTTACTGGATAGATGTATTGGGCTCCCTCTTGCACCAAAATGGTTGTTGCTAGTCACCCCAAGTCTCTGGCCACACTGCCTGTCCACCACAGGCTCAGACCTTCACCTGAACTTGGTATCTCCTGTGTATGCATTCCTAGCTTCCAAGCCTCTGTGGAGAACTGTTCATAGCCAGATTTAGGAGCTTTCTGGAAGGAGACTGGTCAAAGACAACAGTGAGGTGCAGTCCTTGCTTGTACACACCAGGTTAGAACAAGCCCAGCCCTCCATCTGACACTCAAACTTGTCTCTTCCAGCCCAGCATAGCTGCTTGGAGCCTGCTGAACTAACAGCTAGCAGTATATGAGGAGAAAGCTTACATTATGGAGCTTCCCATCTCTAAACCTGCTTTTCTTAATGCTCTAGAAAGTGGCTCCCAGGAAGGTTTATTTTGTGACTGAAGCAAAGGAGAGCAGCTCAGGAAAGTATCATCTGGCACACAGCAACACAGATCCTTCTATACAGTTCAAGTTCCCACAGCTGTACCTCTCCCACCTCCGCGGCACTTGCTGGCACTGCAGAGAAGCAGTGTTGACCCAGAGATCAGTTCCTACAGATAGACTTTGTGCTTCCAGAGCAGACCAAAACATGAGCTGGTTCCCTTGAGAGCTCCTTTCCCACATGCTGAGCTGCATTTCTCCCCTATCCAGCTCTTCATGAGGACACCGAGGTCATCAGGACAATGATCTCCCTTTCCCATGAATCCTATGTGAACCTGAGGGCCCCCCAAGCACCTGATATTCACGCTCTGCCGGTGAGCCCAGGCTGATGCAGCAGAATCTGCATCTGCAGGTTTCTGCTGAGGAGACAAAAATCTCCTGAGAAAGAGCAGGTCTTCCAGGCTAGTTCAGCAAAGCCCAAACAATAACTAAAGAAAAAAAAAAAAGGCCACAGTATAGCACATCCCTCTGCCATCTAGCCCTGCTTCCTGAGGGTCTTCAGGTATTCCTGAGCTGTTCTCAAGCATCCCTCCTGTGCCTTGGCTTAATAAAATAGAGATAAAGTCTTAAACTAGTGTTGACTACTTCCAGTCCTCTGGCTGCTTTTTCAATCTCTTTGAAACTGGTCTCAGCGATCCACATCCTTCTCTTTAAAGATGCCTCTGTGGGACAAGAGAAAGAAATCCCAACAGTTTTTGCCATGCAGTCACAGGGATTTGAGGTGCTGGGATACCTCAGACCTCTCTTCCAAAAGCTTGTGTGGCTTTTGGGCCCATGGACTCTGATCATGTGTCTTTGATAGGGGCATGATGGGGCACAGTGGGTGTTTTTGTGAGTGCTCTACAATGCTTTGGCTGCTAAAGACTTCCATCCACACTTTGCAAATCACAACAGTGATTTGCTGCCTTCAGCAGCTGCTAAGGTACCTAATTCCCAGTGAAGGAAAGAGGGTCTGGGTTTACTTAGCATTGCTCCCATGCATGTAAAATAGTTTGGCACTGCCGCCCATGAGAGCTATGTCACAAACTGCAAAGGAGCAATACTGAAGAGGTAGTGGGATTTATCTTTCTTAATTTCAGACCTTAGGAGGTCTAAGTGAGACCACTGGAGTCATGGGAGGAGAAACTGGAGCCTGCCAAGGTACATTGTTCCACCCTGAAATCATCGCTCAAGCCAAATGATGGGGCCGGTCACAGTTTGGAGGGTGCAGCACCTCTGCAATGACTTAGACATGGAGTTGAGCCATCCAACGAAGCCTCAACACCTCTGTGTTAGCAGATGGGCGTTATTTGACAACAGATCTGTCTTAAATGCCTGTTGTGCATCACTGGGACTCGGGGTAGGTGGGATGGCAGTCCAAGCAGGGTTGCTGTTTTTCTGTCTTTCTCAGTGTGTAGTGTCTCCTTTCAGTGCAAGCATCACAGGCGTGCTTTCTTGCCAGGCCCCGCCAGACTGGCCACGCAGGCCTGCCATCGAGTCCCCACAAAAGCACAAAAGTTCGTCGAAAGTCCAAGGCACATTGCAGCTGGCTCTCCAGCAGCCAACGCCCTGGGCTAGCAGGGGGACTGGCCAGAACCTACATCCCTGGCCCTGGCTGCTTCGCCTCTGGTGGGTGCCAGACAGCCTTGGGCTGGGCGGCCATCTGAGATCACTGCCTGACTTCACCAGGGCGGTGGCCCAGAGCAGTGACCCCAGCCCTGGGCATCACGCCTGAGCTGGCTCCACTGTCCAATCTCGTGGGTCTGTGATGAGGGGCTGAAGGTCATTCAGCACCACGCTGGGGGTTGTGCCTGCAACGGGAACATAAATGAACCCTTCTTCCTTAGGGCTGTGAAAGCTCCCTTCTGTCTGGGCTGATCCCAGCAGCCTCCAAGGAGCTCAGGAATGCTTTTTTCCTCAGTTCTCCTATCCATCTCCCAACGGGCGAGAGATGAGATGACCCTCCTTGCTCTGTGTCCCTTCCCTGCATGCATTTTGGGAATGCAAACACAGCGGCTGTCCCTGTCTGCTGAAAAGGAGAGAGGGATTTTTACTTTCCCATCATGGTCACAGGTGCAAGTCCAGGCTGAGGAGGAACTGCATATCCCAGGAGGTTTCAGCATAGGTCAGGCATATTCGTCTCCTCTGGAGTGGGGACAAGTGAGGAGGGCAGCCTGGGGAAATGAGCAATGGGCTTTTTACCAGTCAGGGACCTGAGCACAGAATTCCTGTATAAGATCCAGTCTGAAGAAAAATAGATACATTTCTAACATGATTTGCAAGTGCAAACGCTATTTTCATGGACAACACCGACATTCCTCCTCTCCTAGCCACAGGGAGCCTCGGGAAGCTGCTTTGTGTTGCCCGGCAAGAACCTGTACTGTAAAGGCTGGGGGAGGTAGGACAAATGGGAGGATCTTGTCCCTTTAGCAGGTACAGGGAAGAAGACAAATGATGATTTCAGCAGTCGTTGCCTCTGCCTGTATTTGTGTGTGAAGTCCAGCAGAAAGTCCTAAGAAGCTCGCTCGAGGCTGGGCAGATTATGGAGCTGCCATAGATAGGACTCTGCAGCTGCTTGTGCCGGGGAGCTGTTCTTACAGGTGAAGCTCAGAGGGAGTTCTTGGATCTGGCTCTGATTAGTGCTTCAGGGCCCCAGTCAATGGAAACTGCAGAAAAAATCCCTCCTCTCTCCAGCCTCTCCCTTAATTTTTTTCCCCTTCTTCATTGCCAGCATTGGCTGCCTAGGTGTCTAATCCCAGTGTTCTCCCTCCTCCAAACAGAAAGCCAGGTGTCAGAGATCACCCGGATAGGTTTAGAAAATGCCACGTTGTTGCAAGCAGCAGTGGAATAGAAGCTGGACTTCTCCAAAAACTGCTGCCACCACGGCCCAAAATCACAAGGAGCCTGATGGAAAATCAGGGTTGAGGAGTCACTCGGTGAAGTCCTACAGCTGAGGATATTCTCTTCATGGGAATACTGGGAAGTGGCTGCTTGTCCTGTGGCTAAGTCCTCCTCCGGTGGAGAGCAGAGACATTGCACGCTGTTGCACTGCACTGTTTGGTTGAAAACATTGCTGTTCTGCAAGCGGTGATGTTTCAGCCCTGGGCAATGTAAGCCTTCATTTCCCTCTTACAACATCTCGCACCTCTGAACAGCAGTAGCTGAGTTTGGGGGGGCGAAGGAAGGACTGGCAACTTCCCAAGGTCTCAGTGACGCTGTCATTCCAACACTAGATGTTTAACTGAGATCCTCATTAAGTCTTTCCCCAGCACCTTCCTGCATAAGTGGCATATTATGCTCATGCTCATGCTGTAAATAATAATGACAATGCTAATAATCCAAAGGGCTGTTTAGCAAGGTTGTGCTATGGTTGTTCTTGTCCTCCTTAGGTGCATGTGGCTTATTTTGGGGTGTTCAAACAGGACAGCAAGTCCTTTAACAGTGAGCTGTGGATGTAACACTCATGGATTATTTGCAGCAGTGGTCAGTAGATACTTTTCCTACCTTCCTGCCAGAAACCAATGAAAATGTGTTCAGAAAATTCAAGCCTCCTAGTCATTTGGAACAAGCTTCCTGCTCCTCTCTGTAACGTCATCAAGCAGGGAGGTGGTATTCCCACATGCTGCGCGCCCACATATGTGCACACACACACACCCTGTGGGGACCTCACACGTGTCCAAAACATCTGGAGCACAGAAGCACCCGGACAGGATTCTGGCCCAGGTGCAGGAAGGTGCACAGACTGCTCTGGGTGATGTCTGTCAGGGTCAGTGGGCAGCCAGACAGCAGCGATTTGCAGCTTCTCAGAAACCCTGCCTGGGATTTTGCTACTCTTTGTCTCTTCTTAGAGGGGCAGGGTGAAAGGGTTGTGAAAGGCTCCTGCTAGGGAGCAGGGAAACAGCACTAAGCCCTTAGTCCCAGGGCAGAGGACAGTGCGTACTCTGCTATGGCTATATCAGAGCTGCAAGAATTAGGACATCAACAATGCAGTCCTGGCTCACTTGTGAGAGGACATCTCTAGATGCTTGAGGTGTCTACAGTTCAGGTCTCACCTCCAGGCTAATCACACGACTTTGGCTTGACCAGCAAAGCCATTCTTCTGTGTGCCCCTGAGCCTGAGACCTCCGCTGAAAAGTCACATCCTCCTGAGGAGGGAGGAGAAGGGATGAAGATGTGAAAGCCACCCACCTCCTGCTTCCCACTGTGCTTTGGTTAGGGACACAGTGAATAGAGCCTTCCTGCCTGTGCCTTGTGCCCATAGCTGAAATACAAAGATGAAGCATGCTCTGCCTCTGCAAAGAGCCACCTGCCTGAAACTCAATCACTAGATTGGCAAGGCAGATGGGCGTAGGCGGGAAGGGGTTGTGCAGCAGGCCAGACCCTAGCAGCAAGGGAGAAGGAACTCCTGCCTCCTTCCTGAGTGCCAGACAGGCGCTCTTAGGACTCATTCAGGGAAATAAGGCATTGCTCCTGCTACGTCTCCTCAGGAGCAGAGGTGCAGTGGTGCCAGTGCTGTCTGCCACGAACCAATCTGGAGCGGCAAGTGAAAGTTAACGAATGAGATGGTGGGTGAAGACAGGCTGGCAAATGCAGGGACAGGGGCTCTGGAGATACCTCCATGGATGTCTGGTTCTGGATGCAGTGAGCGGATGGCTGCAGGTTGATGTGGATGAACCAGCCAGGGGACACAGGTTGGGACTGTGTAGGTGATGCATGTCCTGACTGCATTTCTCTCTCCCACTGGCACCAGGAAGGTTCTCCACCAGCTGCCCAGAGCTTGTGAAGAGTTTATGTGTCAGAGAACTTTGCCCTTCAGTTTGTCAAAATTGGCTTGTTAGTATCAAATTAGGGAACAGATAGTTGAGTGCATTGACAGGGACTTTTTCAGCCTTGCTTGCTGGAGGAAATTAGGCTATAAAAAACATCAAAAGATAGAGGAAAGGGATCCCCTCCAAGGTATCCATGAGTTCTTACTGGGAAATAAAGACCCAAAATAGGCACCACTGCTCAGCAGCAGATGGAGAAGTCCCACTAAAGCCATCCCTTGTTGTGTTAGTACTTGAGCAGAAACCTGCGTGTGCCAAAATGATGAAGGGATTCCAGTTCCAGGTGTTTTTTTTCAGCCCTGCAGGAAACACTGGACTTAGGCTGGAAGCTGGGAGCTTCCAGTGCATGCCAGCCCATGAGTCCCTCTGTAGAGTACTGGGCTCCTGTGGCTCCTATCTTCCCTTGCGGAAAGGGCTCCATGTTAGTCCCCTGCTCCAGCCTGCTCTGGATGCCTGGCAGCTTGCAGGAAGCAGAGGGGCAAGGTGTTTGCAGAGACCAAAGCTGCTGACTGTATGAGCAGGCTGAGCTGCTGCAAACATCCATTGCACTGTGAGTCCTGAGGACTGGACACCTCGTGCTGTTTTTCTGACTTAATCCTCGCTCCCGTGTCCCATTTGTTTGTTATTTTAGGTTTGCCCATGTGGCTGTGCCGCTCATATTTGTTATTGTAGAGGTAATGAACTGTGCCTCTCTTGTGTTATTGTAGAGTTGCCTGTGCTGGTGTGAATCTTCCTCTCTCCTGAATTACCACAGGGCAGCCCAAGGAGGTGCCCTAGCTCTGTCCTGTCTGGCCCTGGCAGTCGGTGCCAGAGGGCATTCTTAGGACAGATCACAGCGTGTAAGGGGTTTAGTCACTGTGGATGTCTCTGATATCCTTTCAGGCCTCAAACTGCCACAATGTCTTTGTGGCAAAAGATGTTCTTCTGTTGCACCTTGTACAGTGTCATTTCCTCAAGGACAAGATCATTCCCAATTTAATCAATTTCTTTATGCCTTGCCTGTCATCTGTTAATAATAGAGGAGCCCTGGCGTGCAGTGGCCTTTGAGACCTGTAGCAAGCTAAAAATGTCAAACATAGGAGTATCATGGGGCAAAATGACAAGAGAATTCCATCCTCAGGATACACGCAAGTCTCAGGGATGGTGCATGGGTTATGTACGTTGCTATGGGCAATTAGGAGGGTGCTGAGTCTGGGATGTTGACTGAGCTCTGTTCTTGTGGAAAGAGGCAGAGGAAAGTGTTGCTTTAATAAGTGAGTGGTTGTGGCAAAGTTTGCACCTTTGCTGGGAGAAGACAGGTCCATCTTGACAAGAAGGAAGAAAAGACTGGTAGCCGTGGCAAGCTTGGGAGCCCAGCAACCACCCTGTCCCCTCAAGACACCTTCAAGGCCACCCAACTGGGGGAGTGTGTGACAGGCTGGTGCTGCCATCTGCTGCTCAGTAGGGCATTCATCTGTCCCTCCTGGCCGGGTGTGCCCCAGGCACCCCTAAGCAGACTGGTGGAGCAGAGCCATCCTCCTTCCCTCTGGGGTGCATCTGGGCTGCAGGGAGCAGCCAATCTGCAAGGAGGCTTCTGTTTGCCTTGTTAAGGAGGTGTCTTCCACTTTTATTTTTACCCTGAGCCTTTTTCTCTTGTTCCACCAGTGATGTTGTGAAGAGGGGCAAAATAAGTGCCCTACCATGTTCACCACAGGGTTGCAGGAGGGCATGAGCCAGGTTCAGTGGCATTGCAGTTGCTGGAGGTGCTATGCAGGGAGGGATTTCAGCCACTTTCATGCTTTTCCTCCCACTGTGGGGATTTCCTCATGATTGCCCACTGGCATCAGAACAAACCTTGTGTCAGCAAAGTGCTGCTGGAAATCAGGACCTGGGAGACCAGGAGCCTCAGGAACCTTAAGCTCTGTTCAAATTTGGTCCAGAAATAACCCTTTTTCACTGTGGTGGCTGTACTAAATGTCACAAGTCATCTAAGTTTAGACTATCACCAGCTCTCCTATATATAACTGTGCAGGGCCCCTGACTGCATCCTGCTGGCACAGGTCACACTGGGGTAATGTGGGGTATGTATAGGAAGGTGACTGCCATGGGGAAAGCTTAACTCCATTCCTCCCTTGCCATTGGTACCATCAGTGACAACTACAATCAGGCAGCACCACTTGGCAGCATGAGAGCAGGCTTTGCTGGCTGCTTGGTGGGAGCCAGTGGACAGCGGCTGGTTCAATCTCATGCATATGGAGCTGTGGGGTGAGGACCCTGGAGATCCTGGCACTTGTCAGCCACATCTCCAGTATCACTGCCAAAGTGTAAGCTCAACTACATGGTGGCTTTGCTGTGTGATTGACCCTGACTTTGGAATTACCTCATCTTTGAGCATCCCTGGATTTTGCTCTTGCATCTGCAAGATGGAATGGGGTATGAATTTGTTGCTTAATACTCTCACCATTGTTAATGAGGGGCTTCTCTCACATTTTGTGTGTGGTCCTTTCTGGGCTTCTGGTAACCCTCCAACCAGTCTTTCTGCACTGACACACTGCAAGCAATTGTAGCCTTGCATACAGGAGCCCATCCTGACCCCAAACCCCTCCGTGCCCTCAGATACTTGCCTGTCCTGAGCTTAGGTGTCACACAAAAGCCAAGCTAAGTCCCATAGAGTGGGATAAAATTAGGGCTGGAGGCAGCAGTTGGGAATGGGTTTCATTTGATCATTCGTTTCCATCTTGCCTGGTGCAAAAACGTTCTCCGGGTCTGGGCAGGAGGCTCTCTGTGCAAAAGCAAGCCCCAGCCAGATGATGAAGACCTGACAGTTTGGTGTATTTCCTTTCCAGAACGGGAGTCCCGAGAACATGAGGAGCCAACCACATCGGAGATGACAGAGGAGACCTACCCGCCTAAGGCCTACCGGCCCAAGCATGGGCGCCTCTCCGAGCTGAAGGCTGAGGCCCTGAAGAAGGACCGCCGGAAGAAGCTGACTCTGGCCAAATTTATGGGCATAGCGGAGAACACGGCGCACCCCCGCGTTGTCATCCCTGAGCTCCGGCAAGACTTTGAGCTGGTGGGTGCCTTCGCCTTCCCTCCATGGGGCTCCCACAGGCAGGGGACTGCAGGAGGGCTTCACTCCCCTGGGGAACGTGTGCTAGTGAGTGGAGAGCAGGGCACCTGGGGGGCGTTTGTGGCTGGAGGCTTGCTGCAGGGTGCTCCCATTCTCACTCCTCCATCTTCTCCCTGCTTGCAGGGCCCCTGCCGCAGGCACATGGAGGCGTCCCTGCAGGAGCTCAAGAGCAGCCAGCGGATGGTCCCTCGTGCCGTCCACCTCCCCAACTGTGACCGAAAGGGCTTCTACAAGAGAAAGCAGGTAAGAAAGATGCTTTCCAAGTCAGGGGAGGTCCGCTGCCCTGGATGGACGTTTTTCCTCTGCTGGGCTGGTAGGGAGGTTGCTCTGAGAATTTCTGGGCAGAGTTGGTGGTGAGTGGCCTTGCTGATGGCTCTGAGTGCCATCTGGCCTGAGGTGAGCATCCTGAACAAGCTAGGGTGTGGGAGGAAGAAGGTTCAGAGAGCTTGAGCTGGGGTAGCAGAGGGATGGAGATGTGCTGAAAGCAGGGAGCAGGAGTTAGGTACTACTCAGAGGATTGCATTGCTGGGGTGAAAGGGGTAAAGCACAGGGCTGATCCTGATAGCCACACTGTAAGGCAGTCATGTGGCAGCTAGTGGCCATCTCCTGATCTCTACCCTTGGGTGTCTCCCCAGTGCAAGCCCTCCCGAGGCCGGAAGCGTGGGTTGTGTTGGTGTGTGGACAAATACGGCATGAAGCTGCCAGGGACTGACTACCTGAGTGGAGATCTGCAGTGTCACGCATTCGACAGCAGCAATGTGGAGTGAAGTTCCATCCCTTCCCTCTGCCCCATCACTACCTACCCAGGCTCCCTTCCACCCTCCCCTCTGCACCTCCCTGTGCCCCAAGACTCCGATTCCTTTCATCTCATGTAAGAAGAAAAAAAGAAAGGAAAACAAAAACGAGAAAGGAAGAAAAAAGTTAAAAAGAGAAATGTAAAAGAAAGAAGAGAAATAAAGAAAGGAAAAGTGAAAAGTAAGGAAAGGAAAAAGAAAAAAACAAAAAAAATTAAAAGGGAAAAGAAAGAAAAATGAAAGGAAAATAAAAGAAAAAAATTAGAATAAAAAAGGAAAGAGAAAAAAGAAAAGAGAAAAGGAAAAGAAAAAAGAAAAGAGAAAAGAGGAAAGAAAAGATAAGAAAATAAAATAAAAGATAAGAAAAGAAAAATAAACCTTGAAGAAACTGAGGACTCGGAATCTACAGCAGCCTGTTGACAACAAGGACTTAGCAAGGAAAGGACAGAGCCAGAGACAAATCAGCCATGGCCACTCCACCATCCCGTGCCTCCTCACACCTCTCCACAGCACTGCCTGTGCCCCCCTGCCATAAGCAGGGGCCACTCTGATGTAGGAAACTTTCCAAGTTGGTGATTTTCCAGCACGGGCTTCAGGCAGGTTATTTTTTTTTTCCCAGGTTAGATAGTTGTTTTCTAAGAAAATATCTCAAAAGAAAATTTTGCTGCCTCCAGTGTTCCCCCTTCTCACTGTCATCCTCCAGTGTCTCCTTCCCACATTGCTGAGACTCACTTGAGTTGGTTTGATTTGACTTCAGTCTCAAATGACCTTCCAAGATGCAGGCAGATTTTGACATGTTGGGAGGAGTGGGACTGCTAACTTTGTGTCTGGAGATGACCCAGGGAGGAAAAGAGCTACTGCTACAGCATGAATACCCCCCAAACCCAAAAAGTATTCATGGACTTCAAAAAGAAACCATCCAAAAATAAAGATAAGCCTTCTCTGTCCAAGTCCTCTTGACCAGGAGGCCAGAAATTGTTTTGGCCAAGTGGGACTCTGACTGTTGTCCATCCAGGTGTGGAAGTGTTTCTCGCCTGTATCCATGTGTGCGAGCCTGTGTGTGCATGGACATGACTTTTCCTCCTTGCAAAACTTTGCCTTGAAACCTGCAATCTGGAGGGCTTAACTGTAAGCAGGGGGAGAGATGCTGCCCCCCACAAAACAATCATAGTAACCTGCTGGACTAAGGGCTGCATCTGACCCAACCCCACAGATACTCCATTGCTGTCCAGACTGAAGCATCCCTGTGTGGGGACAGGGGGATCGGGGCCAAAACTCTTCACCACCCTTTTGCCACCATGAGGAAGACCAGCTATGGAGGATTTTTTTTTTTTAATTATTGATTTTTTTCACAGCCAAAAAAGTAGTTTGCTCCAGGGGGAAAAGTACAAGAAGCCTACACCTTGTTTCGTCTTGGATTTTTGTTGAGACTGCTTTATAGCCTTTTCCATGGGTGAGAAAAGTGCTGGTCTCCATCTTCTCGCACTGAGGATACTGCTCACGTTGCCATGACTGATTCCTGCCACCCTACAGTAAGATCCTGCAACAGGCCCTTGCCTTTAACCTGGGACACAGCTCCTTGTTGAGTGGCAGCAGCCACCACACCATGGAGAGCCACCACAACTGCCTCAGACATGCTGGGACAACCCTCTGCTGCCTTCCTGACTGTTCTGTTGTTTTTAATTTTTACATTGGATTTTGGGACTGTCACATCGTGTTTTCTCATGACAAGGGTCTCTAGGATGTTGGTGCTGGGAGGAGATCCTGCAGTGAAGGAAAGGAAGAAAAAGAAAGTGAGCTGTAGGGTCTAGGCGAAACATTCACCCACTGGGGACAATATCCTACTGCCACAGTTGGAGATGGCAACTGGTGCTGGTCAAAGGACACGGCTGATCTCAGAGGGAAAGTTTCTGCACCCCTGAAGCCCCTTTGAGGTTTCCGGAGCTGTACAGAGAGGAAAGGGGGGCTGCATTGCCACCGAGTCTCCACCAGCAGGGACAGAACAAGGAGAATTCCATGCCAAGATGGTCTGCTGGAGGTTCCATCACCAGTTGGGCACCCTAATAGCCTGGGCACCCTGCAGTCTCCCCAACAGGGTGCTTCCCTCTGGACTTTGGTTATTTCCCTTGGAGTTATGTTGGGAGTGAGTTTTGTCAGTGGACTTTCATGGAGACTCAGTGAGGCATGCTTGGATCTGAGGCATCTTCCCTTGCTGAAAAGAAGGGAGAGTGCCATCAAATGCAGATCTACCAGGAGAAAAGAAAAAAGAAAAAAAAAAAAAAAAAAAACCCAAAAAAACAAACCACCAACAAAAAAAAACCCAAACAAAACTGCTGGAGCAGTGTGACCCTAGGTGGGTGTTGGGGCCAGGCAAGGGACCCTTCAGGCTTTGCAGGAGCAGGGTCCATTTGACCAGGGTGGTGGTTTAATGGTGCGCTGAAGGTGGGATGAAGAGGGGGGTAAAGAAGGCAGGTGGAAGAGGAGGAGCCTGTGCCAACTCCAAGGGCCACAGATCACCATTGTCACCACTGTCTCCCATCTCTTCCACTCACTGATCTCTGTGCAAAACCTCCTGACTGTTATAGGCCAGTACCACCTTTCCCAGAATCCTTCTCTCTTTCTCTCCCTCTTTCTTGCTTTTTTGTTTGTTTATTTTGTTGTTTGATTTCCCAAAACTTGAAAGCCTTTGGCTGCAGAGAAAGGAGACGTGCTGTTGGGGCAGGATGGGCATGGGCAGAGGGACAGCAGGTCCTCATGGACCTTGTCTTTCGGGGCTGATGCTTTTTGCAGCATGAGGGTCAGCTCACAGGGCCCACTGGTGGCCTCCTGATGTGGCCACCACAGTGACACTGGGAGGGGGAACACAGGGTGCCTCCCCAACTTCTCCCTACAAATTGATGCTTAGCCATGGCCCCATGAGCCCAGAGCACCAAAAATCCATCCTGCACAGCCTCCTTCCCTGATGCTGCATATCCAGTGCTGAGATGGCACTGCCTGTCCTGTCCCCACCAGCCTGGGGGGAAGGATGCAAGGAGGGGGCTGCACTGCCCTCAACCCCCACTAAGCCACCTCTGCTTCCTTGAGCGTTCCTGGCAGAATGAAGCTGTTTGCAGGCTGCAATAGTATTTAGGACAGGGGTTGGAGGCTGGGTCAGGCTGGGGGTGAGAGTAGATTCAGAAGAGGTTGACCCTCCCAGGGGCAGCAGTGATGAGGTGAGCACCCAGCAGCACCCCTTTAAGTTTGGAGTGTGAAAACCAAAGGAGTAGATTTGGGATCTGAGGAGGGCTGGGTGGGCAGTGGGAGCGGGGGTTGAATCACATGGGGAAGTGCTGGCAGTTTGTGCATCGAGGGGAGAAATGAGGCTTGGGGGGTCTTCAGCCACGGTGTTTGCACCAAGCCTGCACTGGTACCCAGGATGCTGGCTGGGAGAGAGAGGAGAAGGATGATGCAGGGGTCTGGACAGCCTTTCCACCACATCTCCCCTGGGAATGGCGCTCGGTGGCTGGGCTACCCCTTGTCTGTACTGCAGTGGACTTTGAAAACCACTAACTAGTACAAGAGCATTTTGCACTATTTCTCTGCTCTCTCTTTTTCTTCCCCTTTCCCGTGAAAATTTTTATGTTGTTGGGTTGGGATTTTTTTTTCTGTGGTTGTTGTTGTTGATGATGATGATTTTTTTTTTGTTTGGTTTTTTTGTTTTGTTTTGTTTTGTTTTGTTTTTCCCCAAACGGAGCATTGTATATTTAACGACAGACAGTTCACCTTGCTTCCAAGACCGCTGTCCTGGCACTGGCTAGGAGCCCTGCCTACTCTGCCCCCTATCCCCAGCCCCGCCAGCCCCCTGCCGCTGCCAGCGGGACAGACGTCACCACGCACGTTTACCCACCGTTGTAACACAGTTGTTAAAACACACCAGATTCCGAGTTTCCTGCCTGGTTTTTCTCTTTAAGCAATACTCACTACACATTTTACGGTAGCTTTTTATAGCTTTACATACATACGGTAGCTCTGTTGTTTTTGTTTTGTTTTGTTTTTGTTGTGTTCTGTTGGTTGTTCTCTTTTTTTTTCTTTTTTTTTTTTCTTCTTTTTTTTTTTTTTCCCCCCCTTCCCCCTCCAGTAAACAAGAAATAATATTACTGGTGGGAAAAAAAAAAGAAAGGAAAAAAAAAAAAAGCAGTTTGTGAAAAACTGACAATGGAAGAAGAGCTTAATGCTCTGTTTAGCATTTTGTACTTAAGAAAAAAAATCTCACATTTTATTAAAAAGTGAAGATTGCTGTATACTATTTATTCAACTTATAATTTATGTTACTCTTTGATCTTTGTCTTTTCTCATGACAAAGCATTTATTTAATAAAGTTATGCATTCAGTTAGCTTGTGCCTGACCCTCGTGGAGCGTCTGCATGCTGGGGCCTGCCAGCAAACTGCTCCTGTCCCCAAGGATCCCCTGGCTGTACACGCTGTGCCCTGGGAAGCTCAGCCAGATCCATAGGGGTGCTTGAGAAGATAGATGGTGTGGGGTAATGTGGTGGTAATGGTTTAGGAGAGCTTTTGATGCCAGAGCAATATGGTAAGGCAGTGGTAAAATTGCAGGGTTGAGTTTAGAGCATCTTTAAAGCAGAGATGCCCTGGGGTTTTTAGCAATTTCTTTGCATGGGTGTGTCAGTCGGGCACAGCAGTCACATTCAGTCAGGTTGTGGGAGGAGAGGATCTGGCTGAGGCTGAGGCTCTGGCTCCAGCTGCTAGCCCAAACTCAGCCCACACAATTTGGGACTGGATGTGATGTTTGACCCTTGGACCTTTCTGGTCAGCAGGGAGATATGTCCCAGTGTGCAGAAGGATTCTTGTGCCATTCCTGGGCAGCCCAGCCACACTGTGGTCCTCAGACACCTCATGGTAGTAGCCCTTGGTGGCCCTTCCCGCTGCCCCATCTCCTCCCTGGTGTCACACATACATCCTTCTCTTCCACCCACACAGCCATCGCTTTTTATCCTCCCACACATACCTTCATCTCCTTCCCCCTGTGGTCCCTCTCCCTTCCACCCACCCAGGCTGCCATCATCACCCCATGTGCCCAGAACGGGGTGGGATTCAATGACATCCATTTTGGCCCCCACTGGGAACCATTGGGTTGCTAGGCATGTCCTAAAACTTCTGTCCCATCCTATTTGCACCACCCAGGACTGACTCAGCAACCTGCTCTTCCCTGATGGCTTTTTCACCCCATAGCATGGATGGTGCCAAACCTGCCACCCTGAATGAGCAAGGTGGGGTTCTGTACTCCGCTGTCTCCCATGCTACCTCACAAACTGGGCAGTGCAGAAGCCACATGGAGCCACAGGCTATAACTATGTGCACATATATAGGTAGCTGTACATAGATACAGTCATAAAGTTAGACTAATTCTATTCTTTGTATTAAATACAAATTATTCATATTATAGTGGTGTGTAATTTCTGTGCTATACTAAAACTGCAGTTTGACAGTGCAGGTAGTTTTGTGTCTGCTGGAGTTTCAGCTAGTACCCTATGTGCCAGGTCCCAATGCCCAACCACAAACCCAATTACCCAGAGGCACAAAGCCAGCCCAGACAAAACCCAAGAGCCAAAATGCAGGCAGTGACACCCATCAAACCCACATACATACACAGGTAGCCATACTGTAATGCTGGGGAAACCCATCCAGAAGCTTTTTGCATCCTTTGCCTTACTGCTGTCCATCTGCTCCTCTGCAATCTCCCTTTGTTAGGCTAAAGGCTCCTGGTCCCTCCTCAGCTCTTGAACCAGAGGATGACCCCAGGATCAGCCAAGTGCTGGGCTTGGCCACCTTTTTCCCTCCAGCCTTCCCTGAGCAGCACCTTGCTTGGAGCACGCTCATGTCCCATAGTACTTGGCATTCCCTACCCTCCCCCAGCATCTCCTGAGCCACATTCAGCTTCACCAAGAGACACAAAACAGGATAGCAATAGATCTTGGGTTTGCTCTTTTTCCCATGTTCTTCAGCTTGCATCCTACCCGTCCTCCACAGCCCAATGCTCTTTCTGCGTCTTGTCCCCATATTATTTTCCTGATGTTCATTGTCACTGCACAGCCTCTCAGCATGTGCTAGTCCCACTCAGCATACTGGCATGGGGCAGAATAAAAGAGATGGGGAAGCAGCCCAGTGGTTTTGCCTTCGTTTTGAGAGGCCAAAGGGAAAACCACAGCCACCTGGAAGCTGGTAGTCAGGGATACGCAGGACCTCCCCTTCAGTACTGCAATTTTAATTGAATGCAGCATGGGTTAGTTCTTTTATTATTCTTTGCCTGCCTGTGGTGCTTCAAACACATGTTGTGCCATCATGTTCCTTTATGCAGCACTTCTCACCCCGAAGAAGATGCAGGACCTTCAAGGGACTTACCTGTCTCCACAGCCTCACAAACAGAGCAGCTCAGCCAAGGATCAATCTCACACACAGCCCGTGCTTCCCTGCACCTTCCTAGCAGCTTGTTCTAGTCACAGAATTTATATGGAAGCACTAAGGCTGGATTTTTTTTTTTTTTATATCTGGCTCAAATTGTGCTCTCCTTGAGCAAGCAAAGGAGAGAGCCCTTGGAGGGTCTCCCCATGGAGAGTCTCTCCCTGCAATGCCCTGCTCAGCCAAGGCAGCTTTTACATAGTGTGCAGAGGAGATGAAAATCACATCAAGGAGCCTGGATGATTCATGGAGAACAGGTCCATCTGGTGGCTAATAAAAAGCACACTTGGATGCAACTGCCAACTCAAGAAGCCCCTAAAATAGCAAGATTGGGAAGCTGGAAAAGAGCCTTTGCCCAGGAAAGTGGGACACAACCATCCTTTTCCACCAACTCTAGCTCCTATCAGGCAGGGAGGTGGTCTCCATGCATGTGCTGGCCAGATGGCAACTCAAGAGGACTTAAGGGCACGGCTGCATTTTGCAGACTCATAAAGTACCATGTGTTGAGCAGAAACATAGGGCCAGCAGATGAATGACACCAGTTCCACCCTCTTTGTACAACTGGGACAGTTACAATGAAAGGCCCAACTCCCATTGACACTTGTAGGGCACAGTGTTTACAACACATCCTGGACAAAAGCAGAAGGGGCCCAAATTTGGGTGTGATGCATCAGACAAGGAAACATGTCCTACGGACAGAGAGGGAGTGGGGAGGGGAGAAGATGACAGTTTTCTGGCATCCCATTTAATTTATTCCAACTTTATGCAGCTCAGCTTTTCCAAAAGAGAACAACAAAAATGAAAAATTCCTTATTCCTAAACAAAACGAAAAGTACAAACTGCAGATGAGAGCCAGAGTGTGCAAGGCTTACATGAAAAAGCAGAATGCCCTCTGAGGTTAACAGAAACAGGTAGCATCATCTGAAGAGTTACTTGGCTTTGCATGCATGTGTGTTTTCTTTCTCTCATGTGCTCTCAACTCCCATGCATATGCATCCCCCATGCATATCCCCTCCACTCCTGACTTTCCAAAGGGGGTCCTTTCACTGGATCCTTCACTGCCACATCCAAACCCCCCACAAAGTCATGAGAGGCTTAATTCGCTGAGACTGCTTATGCCCTTTGCACTTGGGATCTGAAATGTGAGGCCAAGAAAGAGGTATCGGTGGTGGGGATCCCAATGTCTCCAGCATTGTCTGATGTTTCTGGAGCATGCTTAGAGTCACCAGGGCCTGGTCCCATCCCTGCAGGTTGCCATCAGAGTCAGGTAGCTTTGCTACCTGACTCATATCATGCAGACACAAAGTACTCCCTGACAGCACCCACACTTGGCAAGGAACTCCCCTCCACCACCCTATTCAACCTAACCCTGTGAAGGACCTGGGATCTCAAGGCTCAGAAGCATCTGCCAAAAACTAAGAGATACTTTATTCCCCTTCCCCCCTGCCTTGATTTCATTTAAGGAAAGCTTCAAACTTCTACTGTAAGGATAAGATTTTTTGCAATTGCTTTGCAAATGGTATCCATATTAAAAAGGAGGGGGAAAAAAGAAAATAATAAAATCTTCTTGCTTAGGTGATGGGGAAGTTATTTATTCTTAGCATTGGTGTGTTCTGTACAGAAAGAAATCAACAGGTGAAATAACAGCAAAGACACCTCTCCTTAGAGCAGCATGTCCAGCACAAAACCTGTCAGAGCACCTGGGATCACTTGGATTTAATCTATACACGTGTGTGCAGGCAGAGGGGTGCATGTGTGTGAGGGCCTTTCCAAAGCAAGATATATACTGTCATTTACTTACAAAAAAGTGTGTGCAGAATAGCAGATGCTTACTCCGGTCCCCAGCAAAAATGAAGGGACAAGGGCAGCTGCTTGGGAGTGCAGGTTTTAGATGGGTTTTTCCTATCTAGATATGGGAGAAAGGGAGAGAAAGGGAGACACACTCCCTGGCATGTTATTCTAATCTACACAGGCATCCTTCCACCCAGCCCCAGCAAGTTCACTTTAGCTCCCTCAGCATAAGCTGATCCTAAGAAATACTAGGCAATAGCCCTTCAGACTCCCTGGAAAACCAAACGTTTAGCTTTGCTGTCACCCACAGGGCACATCCTTCCAGACAAGGGGCTGAAGCCTGGTCCCTGTGGGGGTTGGCTCTGCCTCAACACCAGGAAGGAAAGCACCCAGGAGCATTTGGCGGGGATTCTCTCATCCTTAGCCTTTTCCCTCACTAATGCCTCCTTGGAGGATGCATCTCAACTGCATCCACATGTTCTACCTGGGAAGCTGGGGGATTTCCTCCTTTCCTCCCTCCCACACTGCATCCCATGCCAAGACTTGATGCTGGGGCACTGGGGACTGGCGGGATGCAAGAGGCAGGCGACACAGTATTTACAGTCTTTGGTCTTGGGGAAGGGAGAGAAAGAGGGGGAAAGGGTGAGGTTTTTCCTTTGCTGTTTGTCCCACTCTGGCCCATGGCAAAGGGTTTTGTCCCCTGGGAGGTGTTGGGAGCACACGGCGCTTTGTGCTGGAGGACGCAGGAAGATGCCCCAAAGCAGCAGGGAAGGCAGGGCCACAGGGTGAGTGAGGAGCAAAAAAAGATTGGTTCTCTGACGTGGGTTGGGTGAAAGACTACAGGAAAGCAGTCCCTTCTCCTTGCAAAACTCCACCACCCCTCCCCTCCCCAGGAGCTGGGCAGCAGGAGAAGGAGGGCAGCACGCAGGACCCAACCCCAGTCTCTTCCAGAGCCTAAAAAGACATGCTGAAACCCATGTAAAATCCAGCACTGGGGCCACAGTTAGCTGCCTCCAGCAAGCAGGATCACGTCTGTCTACTGGCTCCGCAGGGCATGTGCTCCCCGGTCCTCCTGCTCGTGGGCTGTGTAGAAGAGGTGGCACTCAGGGTCCCCGCGGATGGTGGGTGCGCCCTGGATCACCTTCCCGTGGATGGGGTCCACGCACCAGCACTCGCCACGCTGCCCATTCACCGACATCTTGCACTGCACAGAGAGGGACAGGGGAGGCATGAGCTGAGCAAATAGGAGGACAAAACCCCACCAGTCTGAAGTTTAAAGACAGGACTTTCTCCAGCAGTCTGGCACTAGTTTGGATCTAGGCAAGACTCAGGGATGCCACTCAGACCTCCCAGGGTCTGTGCTGCACCACCATCGCTGCTCAAGTAGTCCACACTGAGGAACAGACCTCTTCCTCCAGGGACTGTGTCAAGGACAAAGTCAATTTTAATGAACCACAAGCACAAGTGTTCTTGACATGCACAGCTCTCTGTCACCTGTGGATGAAAGCATCCCTGAGGGAAGAGGATAAGGCAGACTGGAGCCTTGTAAATTTCTTACCTGCAAACTGGGCTTAAACAGAAATGAGAGCAAGACTCCCACAGCCAGAGGTAAATGTGTTTCCAAACAGGGTTTCACTCTGTCTCAGAACAGTGGGAGGGACCCTGGTGCATCTGGACTTGCATAGTGCTCGGTCTGATTAGAGAGGAGTTTCTTGCCCTAATGATTATCATCCACCCCTCACCTGGGTGTCCTGGTTTAACATACGCACTTTAAATCTGATGCCCATCCCTCTATCCCCAGCAAATACATTGCTGAAATGGGTGTAGTGGGAGACAAAGAGCAGGTCAGCCTCCGTGTGCACTCTGTAAAGCTGAATCCAAGTAGTTTTTCACAGCTGGACTAAGGTCAAAATGCAGATTTGTTCATGGAAGAAGCAGCACCAAAAAAGAGGAAGAAAAAGCCTCCCTAGCAGGAGAGTGCATTCCGGCTCTCTCCACCAAAGCACTGGCCCGCAGGAGGTGGGAGCAACTGGGAATGCTTTTGTTGGCATCCACTTGCCAGCAAACGAAAAGTAGCTGATGCTCAGCTCTGGAAACCCTGATGGAGGAAAACAGGCATTGCTTCTTTTGTTTGCCCTTACCCAGGACAGGGTAGCAGGAAGAAGTGAAGTCATTTTGTCTGCCTTCTTTTTCTGCAGCAGTGACCAGTGCGTAACCCATCTGCACTCTTCAGTGTAGGCTGCCTTGTTTCCCAGGCAGAAGGAGCAGCAGAAACTCTTTTCTTTTGTGGCACACAATGCATCGTTGCATTGCCCAGGCTCGTTCCCCAGACATGGCTCATCTCCTTACAGGATCACAGGACATTAGGGGTTAGAAAGGACCTCCTGAGATGATCAAGTCCAATCCCTCCTGCCCGAGCAGGACCATATAATCTAGCTCAGGTCACACCAGAATGCATGCAGATGGGTCTTGAAAGTTTCCAGAGAAGGAGACTCCATGACCTCTCTGTGGAGCCTGTTTCAGCGCTCCGTGACCCTCACAGTAAAGTTCTTCCTCATGCTGAGGTGGAATTTCCTGTGCTGTAGTTTACATCGATTGCCCCTTGTCTTATCACAGGGCACATGTGAGAAGAGGCTGTCCCTTCCTTCTAGACACCCAGCCCTCAGATATTTATAAACATTTATTAAATCCCCTCTTGGTCTTCTCCAGACTAAAAAGCCCCAGGTCTCTCAGCCTTTCCACATAAGAGAGTGCTTCAGTCCCTTAATCATCCTTGTAGCCCACTGTTGGACTCTCTCAAATAGATCCCTGTCTCTCTTGAACTGGGGAGCCCAGGACTGAATGCAATATTCCAGGTGCGGTCTCACTAGGGCAGAGTAGAGGGGAAGGAAAACCTCTCTTGATCTGCTGGACGCACTCTTCTTAATGCACCCCAGGATCCCATTGGCCTTCTTGGCCACAAGGGCACATTGCTGTCCCGTGGAGAATTTGTTGTCCACAAGGACTCCTAGGTCCTTCTCCATGGGGCTGCTCTGCTCAGTCCATTCCTTCCAAGTGTGCTCATGCTGGGGGACCCCACCAGCCCACAGGGCTCTTCAGGGGAAGGCAGAGGTCAAGGGTCCTAGTGGGAAAGGTTAAAAAGAAGGGACAGAAGGAGATTATATCAGAGCATCCCACTTTTCTTAATGCTCCTGATCAAGCCTGAGAAAGAGGCTTACCCATTAAAACAGGTCTTCTGGGGTCCCCTCCAAAGGTTCCATTGCACATAGCTAGAAGGGTACTCATATTCAGGTACTAACTCACACATGGCTGCCAGTCAACCCTGGACATACTGATGCTTGCTGCCCAAGAAGTTTTTCCTGGCGTTTTCCCCCCATGCCTCAGCCACTGACACCTGCTGATTTTGCATGAGGCCAAGAAGTGAGAATTCAGACATACATTAAATTGAGTTCTTTTAGGTTCCCTCCTGGAACTACAGGAGCCTTTTCAATTTGTGGATGAAAACCAGTGGTTTTCAGGTAAACCTTCCTGACTCCAGGAGAAATGCTTTCTGCTTTGTTTGCAATACTGGACAGTACTCAGCTCCTCTCTGATTTTCCCCTATAGCAGGACCCATGAAAAGAGACCTGAATGGATAAGAATAAGCATCTCTCATGGGGAAGATCTGAGCTAAACAGATTCTCCATCTTTGGGCTGCCTGCAGACATGCATAGATATGGGTCTTACATTTCCACATGCCAGCTCATGGCTGCAGATACATCTGGGTGTAACTAAACCTGTCATGTGAGATGTTTGCTGCTCACCCTACACTTCACACCTTGTGTGTGTGACATCAGGCAGACTTTGAGCTCTGCACATCCTCCATGGCTGTGCGTGGTGGGGATTCATGTGGAGCTGAGGGCTGCTGCTGCAAATGCAGCCAGCCACAGGGCTCTGGTTCTGCCTACTTGCCTGTTTGAGATTGTACAAGCCATGCTTGTCACAGTTGGGGATGTGGAGGGAGTAGAGGTGCTCCAAGGGACCTCGCTCATCTGGCAGCCGCATAGTGGAGATACGTTCCAGGACCTGATCCAGCTCCTGCTGACAAGGAGTCTGAAAACAAACCAGAATGCAGAAAACAAAATAAATAAAAAAGGCAGAGCAACAGGAGCATGCAACGTCAACACTTTGGACAATGGAAACACCAGTAAGGATGAACACCTGCGTGCACCTCCTCATGACACAGGTTTGCCACTAGGTCCCACTGCACACTTCACCTGCAGGCAACCAAAATCATAGTACTGTACATGTCAATGTGTGGCAATTCGCACAGGGAGACATGTACATATGTCTCCCATATGCCTCACATGGTGAAAAGCCAACTAAATGCTAGGTCACAGGCCCTAGAGAGATGCATAGGAGAAGTAGCCTCAGAGATGCTCCCATGGGCTGCATTGGTGGTGACAAGTGATGTGAAGTGGGACTAAACCAGACAGACTAAGTAGGCTTTCGTGAGCATAGACCAGATCCCACACCTGTGATGCAGTTTTGTCCCTCGAGTGAAACTCAAAGCATGTGAAACCCCACGGAAGTGGAGAGGAAGCCCTGGGAACGACAGCACCCAGCAAAGTCAGCCTCTGGAGGCATCCCACTTACTCCATAATAGCCCCAAACCAGGGCTCCCAGCCCAGCCAAAGCAGTCTGGTTGAACTACACCTCATGTGGTCAGAGGGAGTCCACACCTCTCTGCTTCTGCAGTTGCTGGGTTTTATTCTGAAGGAGCAGCAGAAGCACGGGAGTTCTCTGGTTGACAATACCTGCATCTTACTCTGATGCTACAGCCGTTCTTTGGAGGGCATGAGGGCTCTCTTTCAAAGCCCCTTTATGTACCTACATTCTCCCCATATAAATACGCACGTTTATAGACTATCACGGACCTTTGGGAGTGAACTTTCCATCTCCATCCCTTTTTGTTGCCTTGATCAAGCTGCCCACTAGAGGGAAACCACGACCAAGGACTGCAAAGCAGAGACACACGGATGGGAAGGAAGACAGGGAGGAGTCCGGGCACTCTCCCTGCAAAGTCACAGTCCCACAGCCCATCCTCGGATGCTCTGAACAATTCACACCCCACCCCTCCCCTCAACCTGGAGTGAGGCTGCCCTGCCGCATGCAAGCATGCAGACATCCTCCTCCTGCCTTCCAAATCCCACTGGGACATCCCCGGCACTTGCTTAGGAACACAGGGTTTGAGAAAGCTGGTCTGTGGGCAAAGGGAATGCTGCATCTCTGTGGAGGTAGGTATGGAGACAGCAGGACCCCTCTTCTTCAGCTCTGCTGTCAGGGAGTGAAGATGCAATGAAAATAACACCTCTCCAGCACATCACAGTTCATCACGTGGTGTGTTCAGCCCTAGCTTATGCCAAAACAAATGTTTGCTTTTTGGTTTTTTCTCTCCCCCTCTCCCTGTTTTGTGTGGGGTTTTTTTGTTTTGTTTTGGGTTTTTGTGGGGGGTTTTTTGTTTGTTTTTGTTTTTTTTTTCCCCTTAAGACAGTTTGCTGCAGATGTCACCAAAGCTTTTGCACTCGGCATCTTCTTGGCAAGCCCACAGCTGCCTCCATTAGCTCCCCATGCCCCTGCCCTCTCACCCTGCCTGTAGACAGCCGTGACTTCTTGGAGTCCTCATGGTTGTGATGGGGTTTGCCGACTTTGCCCATCTGCCGCTGCTGCTCATTGACCTTCTCCCGCATAACTGCCAATTCCTTCATGCCTGTCTTCATGGGCTTCCTCCCGCTGGCTCCACTCAGGATCCCTGGGGTGCCATCCACGTGGTTCTCAGCAAGGATACTCTCGGACCGATCATCGCCATTATCTGGAGAAGACAGGGAAGGCAAGGCAAGGGTCAGGCTCAGCCCGGTGCTCTCTCTCACATGTTCACCTCATGCTGGATCGCCTTCAAGCATGGCTGGCTGCCAAGCCATAAAGTCTTTGCATGCAAAACATTTAAATTGTGTTAGGCCTTTCATCTGAAAGGTGAGAATAGAACCTTTCATCCTGGAGTCACCACCACACTAAAAGACAGTTTAGAGACCAGGGGAAATCGCTGATGAAGAAGTTTCTTCTGTTTTTTCTTTGACCTTCTGAATTACTTCCCAAAGAATGTGATTTTCCCATCAGAAGTCCAGTTGGGTTAGGGATGCCAAATGCACTTTGATTCCAGAACTTAAAACCGCGGTGATTAGTAACAATACCTTGAGTCCATCTATCATCCCCCAGAGTATCTCCAGGAAAACTTACACAATATTAATGTGCTAAAATAAATTCTCAGACCTACTTTCAAAAATACCTTGCCTCTGCTTTCCAGCCACCCTAACTGCCCTCAGAGATCCTGCCACTTCAGTGACTACCCTTCCCATATTGTCTTTTGCATCATTTGTCACAGTGTATTACTCGTCTAGCTTATACCTTGCTTCTTCACTGGGCCACTTCTGCTCACCGTGGAACAGCCCCAAGTGTCCTGGGCCCAACTCTGCCACGGCTACAGCTAATTCAGCCATTTCAAAATCAGTTGGCAGAACTCTACGACAAACACTAGACTTTTTCCACCTCCTCTGTTCTTTGCTTTGTGCATTTTCCCAGTTCACCAGGTGCCATTTCTGAGAGCAGTCCTTGCCAAGGTAAGGCATGATGATGGTCACAATGCTGCAGGCACCAGTCCCTTGGACTTTGCGGTAGCAGTAAGAGCAGATCTCAATTCCTCCTGCTTGCCCCAGAAGCCCAGAAGGTAACAGCTGACCCCTCCTTGGTGCCTAGTCTGATCTGGCTGAGCAAGCACATCTAACTCTGTAGCTGAATCTAACACTGAAGCTGCACCTGCTTTAAACAGAGGCTTGGACCAGAACCTTCAGAGGTCTTTCCTAGCCCAAACTATGGTTCAGCCCTCTCATCACAATAACCTAGGTTAAGTAGTTCCACAGGTTCCACACTAGCAACAGAACAGGTCATTCTGGCCCTACGGTAGTGACAAACATGAAGTGATTTTTAGCATAGGCCAACATCAACATTCTCTCCAAAGTGCTCTCTATGAGCACTTTGGAACACAGGCTTTTATACAGAAGTAAAAAAACCACATCAAACTGTGCCTGACAAGAGGGCAAGCAATGCTTTAGCTGATTTAACAATGCTTAATTCATGGATTTTTCCTGCTTCTTGGAAGACCAAGCATGGAGAGCATTTAAGTATTTTAACATTGTCTTTTTTTTGGTTTTTTTTGGTTTTTTTTTTTAGCTGTATCATGATTTTTTGTCAGGGCATAGCTCTACTGTCATGATAGAGAGTGAAAAATTATAATAGCAAGTGCTTTATTTCCACCATGGCTTTCTAAGATCTTTTCAGGTGTTATGACCCCTGATTCATGCAGGAGAAACTATAAGAAGAGTTTTATCTGAACTCACTCAGCAGACACACAGCTGCCTGCAGACTGATGGAAAGAGAACAACCCAAGTGGACTGGATCAAAGAGCTATACTCCAGCCCAGCCATCCACAAGAGACCAGCAGCAGCTGCTTGGGGACACATGTCAGAAGGCTCATTCCCAATTTGGACCACAGACCAGCAGTAAAGGCAGGTTCATGGCTGGAGACTGCATCTGACACACAGGGTTTAAAAGCCTTCAACAGACCCATCCCTCTATGGATCTGTTTAGACCTTTTTGAACTTCCTAACCATTTTGGCTCACATCTCCCAATTTCCCAGAAATACTAAAAGCATTTGGTCTGCAGGTTTTTAGGTGCTTAGGTAGCAACTGAAAAGCAAATACAGGGCAAACCCAATCTGGCAAAGTCCATGACTTTCCTCAATGTTGGTTCCAGATGAGAACTGGGACTAGGTTTGGTAGCCAGATGGGCGAGCTCAAAGTCTGGGCTGCTGCCTGGCAACTGTCATCTGGCATTCATCCTAGGAGCTGGACAAGGAATATTTTGAGCAGGAATCTTCTGTTTATACACCAGTCTCCCCGTTAATTAGAAACACATAGTGAGAAGAGAGAAGGCCATGAGGCAGTCCTTCAGACAGGATCAAATGAAAAAGCACTGTGCAAGAGACGGGCAAGGCTGGCCAAGCTCTGATCTTCAGCAAGCTGCTTAGGAGGGCTTTAGCCTTCTGACATATTTTGTGCTCCTCTGCTTGGTGTCACACTAGGCCATCACCAAGAGCAGAAGAACAAAGACAGCAGCAGGGCAGCGTCTCAGACACATTGCAGTCCTCTGCTTCATTCAGAAAACTGATGGTGCAAACTGACAGAAAAGCAGTAAACTGGAAGCCTTCCCCCATCAATTCTTGCTCCTTCCTGCCTCCAACTAAAATATATAGACATCTGCCCAAATAAGCAGTGCATGAGTAAATGAAGGCAAGCTGGTAAGCCTCCTGTCGGCTGATTCATTCACAAAACCTGCTTCTGATAATATTTTTGCTCATTTTTCTCACTTTCCAATGCTAACAAATACCAGCCCAAAGAAAACCGCTGATGGGAGCAGAGTGTGCAAGCCCATGTGCCTGAACACACCCAGTGACAGGAGAGATTGGTCTTGGCTCTCCAGGCACCATGACAGGAGCAAGCCTGGAGCACGGGAAGGTCTAGCTGCTATTAACTGAAAGCTCTCCTGTCGAGCCCAGCCACAGTGAGCCATACCTTCAGCCTGCTGGTAAGCTAGACTGATCCACCTGAGTGTCCCTTCACAGTTCTTCCCTATCCCAAATCTAGTGCTGCTCTTAGGAGGAGCTCTACTGACTTAGGGCTTGCAAGTATGTCTCAATCACTGGAGAAGGGAGATAGGACAGAAGAGGTTGGCCATATGTGAAAAGCACTGGCATTTCCTTCATGGACAACCTTCAGGCCCAGGAGAAAGCTGAGGATCAGGTGTGATGGACTTTTCAAAAAGCAAATGGGCCAGGTAGCAATGATGAGAGCAGAGACATCAAGACTCGAGGCCAAGAGAATAGAGAGCCTGCCACAAGCCAAATAATACCTCTTATAGCCAGAGAATGTTTTTTAATGCTGCTTCAAAGCAGCGAGTTGTGCATGTTTGCTTATAACTACCCATGAATCAATTAAGTTACCCACTAAGCCTACTGGCATAGGATGGGCAGGTATGCAATTGCCTCAGATACACAACCCTAATCCTCCTTGTCATCCTGGAAAACGCCCTTTTGATGACCAATTTCGATTTGTATCAAATGCCTCTGTGAACAGCATGGTGCCAAACTCCAAAACAGTTATGTTTTATAGTTCTTCCATTTTCTTATGGCATGTGGAAAACATCTCCTGTGATATTTTGGATCAAAAGGTAGGGAGGTTTGTGTAGGGTGGGACAAGCATGGCAGGAATCAAAGCAGATAGCTGAAGTTCTGCACACTACTGTGGAATCCATGAAACACCTCTCTCTATGCCAAGAAAATGATTTCTTTATGGTCCTTTTCAAGGAAAATTCTCATTGCCTTTAATGGGGCAAGGACTTGGCTGAGGTGAAAAGCACATTTAAATGGCCATCAGCTAAAGTCCATAGGGGAGCTGCACAGTCTCGCCAACATTTTGAAAAGTAGCTACCAATTTCCAGTGCTGGAATTCTGGGGAATCTGATTTGAGATGTCTAGACACCTTCACTGAGACAGCTGAGAAACACAGGGCTTAAAGACAACCTGCTGCTTCCAGAGTTAAAACAAATAAAAGTGACACACACAAAAAGGTTGTTGCCTGACGTTAAAAATACATCTTTATCCCTTTGAAGAGCCCTGAAGCATATCTGGGTTGAGGGACAGGATCAAGCCACTGGCACTCACTTTGTGAGAGAGAGCCAGCCTGTATCACAGGGAGCATGCACCATGCCAAGGACCACAGCCACCCTCTCCAGTGCTGCTCTTTCTCTGCATTTGTTTGCCTCTTGACAGCTTTCCCAGAGTGTTTCACATGCATTTGCTTATCTGCCTGGGGTATTTGCATAGCACTTACCTCATGATTAAGGTCTCGGACCCATAGAAAGTTTCACCCAAGTGGCCCTCAACATCCTGCCTAGCGCCCTACTAGCCGTTAAGTCCTGGCTGTGTCCTAGGCTGAATGGGGCTTCTATCTCCCTTTCACAGCAACTGCAGTCTCCAATGGCCAGCACTTTCTCTCTGAAGTCATCAAAGCACTTTGCAGTTCATTAATTACCCTGGAGAGAGAAGTATTCATCCTAGGTTGCACCTGGTAAAAAACAAAGGCATGAAAGATTTGAGAGCATTGCCCAAAGCCATGCAGGCAATCAGTGAGCAAACCCAGGAGCCTGCACTCCTGCCCTCGCACCACACTGTGCACAGAAGCAAATACACTCAGGGCTGCAGGAATGCAGCATCCAGACAACTTTTCATCCTGAGCAGTGTTGTCTGTCTCATGTGGCTTCTGTTCTTTTTTTCCCCTCCAACACTTTTAGCCTTTTGTGGCTGTAAGTTCTACTATTTCAGAATAATTTAAGTGCCTATTCCAGGTTCTGCTTGCCACTTTTTATCTTAACAAGTGGAGCTGCCTGTTGTGAGCTGCCAAAAACCCACCACTTGTCCTTTGCAGCCTAAGAGGAGATAGCGCCTTTAAACCTGACCTTTAACATACTCAACAGCCATGGCCAGAGAATTACTTGCATAAAGGTGGGGAAGGAGCAAGCAAACCCCAACTGCAGCCCTGGTGACCTCTGCCTCATGAGTCTGCAAAGCATTTCTAGGAAAGCCCTGGGCAAAGGTTCCTGGGCAATGGCTCTAGTGTGAGTTTGTTGACCTGGAGCTCAGATACCTCAGAAAATGTTTGTCATCAGGGATTATACCAGCATAGCGTTTTCCTCGCTGCAGAAGCTCCCAAGAACAAAGCACACCCCGACCCCTGCCCCCGCCCTCTGACCCATCCTATACCAAAAACGACCCAAGGTTTGCTGATTATCACTACCAAACTGCAAAGCACTGAGCCATGGCACAGCATCCATCAATGCTCAGTTGGTGGCAGAGGGGAAAGGCAGGGGCAGTGGTAAGTGGTCTGGCCCCCAGGCATACTGGAGCCAGACTGGATCCAGGTCTCCAGGGGCAGACGCAAATCAAAGCATTCGCCCAAGTTTCACCCAACTTCACACAAAAAGAAAAGGGGGGGGGAAAGGTGTGCCTGGGAAATGCCACAGAGAAAGCATGAGCAATGGGTTGTGTAGGAAAGGGGACAATGGGAAGAGGAGGCATGCGGAAGGCATCTAGAGTAGAGAAGCCCCTGTCCCAGCACATCCCTCACAGAGGCCAACTGCAAGTGATATGGGGAGGAGCAAAAGGACACAGTTAAAGAACAATCCCTCCCTAGCTCTCCTTGCTGGGAATCAGCAGTTCAGGAGCCACAGGGTGCGTCTAGGCTGGGTTTAATAGCCACTGACAAGCCCAAGAGATCTCTTTCTAGATTCAACTCCTGGTTACGACTGGATACCTCTTCCTGGATCCCTCTCTTCAGCCAGCAACATGTTCTCCTTAGCCTTATCCTGTTCTGCACAGATAAGGATGTTTAAGTCCTTAATTTGATTGCAGACACAGCCTGGGGCTGCCTATGCTACCCAGCTTTTGAAAGGGCTGGCAGGAAGGTTGGTCTCCCAAATCTCTCAGATTCATGTACTCCTATGACATCAGCTTGGAGCATCTCTTCATCTGCCAACGAGCTCCTCAGGGTGAGTTTCCAGGACTCTGCCTGTCTGTCCTCCCCAGGGTCATGTCAGCTTGCTCAGCAACAGTGAGGCAACTCGCTCAGCCAAAAAATTCCTGCATCGGTCTCCAAGAGCTTGTTTTAACCCTGTGATAAGCTGTCCACAAAGCACTCTGAGATCCCCTGGGGCTGACAGTCCTCGGGCTCTGCTCTGCAAACACCCTCTACTTTTGAGATCTTTTCAGTCCACGTCTACTAACGGGGAGAGCAGGACTGATGAGGGAACGGCATGTTCTGGCTACGGGTTGCTTAGCAAGGTCCTCTCCCTGCCCTGAGCAGCTGGCACCAAGGGGTGATCCAAGGGGCACCCAGTGCCTTCCTTTGGCTCAGGCATCCTGCAGGAAATGCTTTATGCTCCTCCAAAGTGCTGGGGACATTGACTCGAGCAGTGTGGCTTTCAGCAGCCTGCTTTGCTCTCTTTTCTCTGCCCATTCTCTGGTGGCTGGCAAGAGCGACTTTCCTGCTCCATCCACCTATGCCCAGAGCCAGGGAAAAAAACCCAAACTTCCCTTATAGTCCACCTGTGCCTCATACAGAAACTCCTCTGGCACCCTGCAGAAAGAAGTGAAGTGATACTGAAATGGAGCTGATGTCAGGTGAGGGGAGAAGAGGGACTAAGATGTCCCTT
This sequence comes from Ramphastos sulfuratus, assembly GCA_013399055.1. Taxonomy (NCBI): domain Eukaryota; kingdom Metazoa; phylum Chordata; class Aves; order Piciformes; family Ramphastidae; genus Ramphastos; species Ramphastos sulfuratus. Next base: position 554,929 of record WBNM01045313.1, on the reverse strand, counting down.
CCCCAGGGCTTTATTTCAAGCGGTTTACAAATAATAATTTTTTTTTTAATTTTTTTTTTTTTTAAACAAACCACCAAAACACTACCAAAAAATATGTTTGTAGACTGGTTTCCCAAGGACACAGAACTTGTGCAATAAACCAGCCTGCCTCTATGTTTCTGCACGTGTATGTGTTTGCATGACTGCCTGTCTGCCTATTAGCCCTCCACCCCCTCCACTTCCCAACCTATCTACAAACACGTCAGCAAATGCCAACTGCATCTTGAACACAAACACAATTCTCAAAAATAGTAGTTTCCTCCATTCCATGGAAATGTGTGGCCAGGCTGAAGAGATAAAACAGCAGCATTTGTTTTTTCGACTGATGGGCTGTGCAGCACATCACCAGTCCACTCTGTGTGAGCCTTGAGAGCACAAACCACCCCTGCGGAAAGCCTGATCCAGCCCTGCTCCTGCCAACAGCAAGCCTGCAAGTGTTTGCAACATCCTGTTCCCTCCTGCACCAGCTGTTCACTGCGTGCCAAGAACGATAAGGGAAATCACTGTTCAGGGCCCTGAAAAATGCAGAGGAACACTACAAGTCCCTTCATTTACACAACTTCCACTTGCAGTCCTGCCTTACTTTCACCTACTTCTTCTGCAGCATGCAGTTACAGCAGTGACTCTCCAGATTCACCCAAAAGCTGAGGCTGAGGAGCCAGAGGGTCCCATCTCACGACTGATGAGAGTGGCTTTGCAAAGGTGCTTAACTTCAACAAGTGCGAAGGCAGCTTGCTCAGGAGAAAGACCTTAACGTGTTAGGAAGGTTTTGCTGAGTGAAGCTCTCCAAGCTCACTGCTGCCATAAAAGCATTCCCCCTTGTTAGTGAAGCATAGCTCAGCCCTTTCAACGCACTTCTCCGATTAGTGTTCTGCAAAGCTGCAATCTTCCCAGCAGAACCAAATGAATTAACTTCCAAGCTTAAATTAATTGTGCTGCAGCTTCCTGATTTGACCTTGACCCCATGTGTAAAATCCCCAGAGTAACTGCTACTTAGCCATTAGAGCCTTCTGCTTGAATGAAATGAGCTGATAACCTTACCATAAGACTAAACCTCTGCTCTCCCTCCCTGGTCACTCCATGCATCCATGCACCAGACTTCTAGTATAAGCTTGCCTCCTAAATCCTCAGTTCTATGAATATCCAGCATGAAACAACACCGCAAAACCACCCCATTCATTTCCTGCCACGCTTGAATTATTTGTCCAGTTTTAGGACACACAGGCTCATCTCTGACTCCAAGTCTAAGCCTACTGGGGCTTCTGCATCCCACAGTCCAGACCACATGAGCACAGAAGAGTTTTCCTTACTGCAGCCTCTGTGAGGCTGCCTGCATGTTAATTATTATTATGAGCTCTGTTAGGCACTAAGATGCTGCACCTCTCATCCCTGCAGGAGAGCTGCAGGAGCTAGGAGAGCTACAGGAGCAGTAAATCTCACCAAGGCTGATACCCAGGTATGACACTCTGCAGCCCACCAGAAAGGGCTGATGAAGGATTGATGATCTGATGGACACCATCACAAACAGGAAACTCTTCTCCAACCTCACATTAAACTTTTCTACCTCCCTCACACATTTTGAGGAAAAGCAGAATACACAGGTCCCGTTCAGACTTTTCTCCTGTTTTAAGATGATTACAATTCTAGGTGCAGGCAGTGACGAATAAACGCCAAGTTAACTGGAGATGGACTGTTAAAAATCAGTCTGAACCTGCACCAAGGAAAGACATGATACTGGAGAAAGTGCTCACATCTGTCCATCAAGATCTCCAGATCAATGCAATGTGTCTCTACTGCAAGGAGAGGTTGCTGAGGGAAATTTTATGCTCTTTATCATACAAGAAGCTAGAGTAGATAGTCTAGGGGTTGTTTCTGGCAATGTCCTCTGCCTGTTTTGGCTCTTCAAGAATGACTTAGCTCATCAGAAAGATGTCCTCTGGCTCCATAAGCCCATCTGTGCCCTTTGGTACCTGTTTGCAATCCTCATCAAGATCAATAGTTGGTAAGAAAGCAGGTCTGGACAGGGCATGACCAGAGAAGCCTATAGCAGAGCACTTCAGAATGACTTCTGAGAAAGCTCATGCAGAGCAGTCAAAAGCCTGACGTTCTACCCTGCAGAAACGTGGGAAAGCTTCAAAATTAAGAAGGAAAAACAAACAAACAAAAACTTTAAAGCCACAAAAGGTCAGAGTAATGCCCCACTCCATGTGTGCAAGAGCTGTCTCTTGCCTTTCTCTGGTATTGCTCCATTCTCTTCTCAGCCACATTGGCTTCTTTGGTTATGGCTATTGCATGCAAATGGAATTAACTTCAGCCACTTGTATTGCTAGTTTTCAAGTAACATCTCCCTTTTCCAGAGTCAATTTTCCAGACAGCAGTTCTGTCCAGGGGTCCCCTCACCACTCACCCAAATTTCATTGCATGTTTCCTCAAATTCTGCCTTTTCCAAAATGCACTATTATTACAGTACATCCTTCCTAGCCTCTCCTCAAAAACCCAACCAGAGACCAACAGCAGTTAATGCCAGTGCCACCTCAAGGTGTGCTGGACCTGCTGTCCCCATGCAGCCCCTTAGCCGAGCACAAGTCCTCAAAGCCAACCTCCTATCTGCTTTCCCCCCAGCAACCTGCAGTCCCCAGAGACAAAGCACAAGTGCATCCAAATAAAACCAGAGCACTGAATTGTAGTTGGAAAGAAGCAGTATCTGCTGCAATTCAGTTGTGAGTCTCTTCTGGCCTCCAGCATCTCCCAGATGCCTCCAGCACTCACTGACATTACTGTTTCCTCCTCATGGGAGTACCAAGTTGCCTATGTTCAAGCATCTACTCGAGCTGCTCATAGATTGTGGTTTTCCTTGCTTGATGTTCAAGCTAAACAACATCTTAATTTTTTCAGACTACATCAAAATATTTTACTATTCATCTGTTCTTGGGGCAATAATTCACTTGGTTTTGCAGTCACTTTGCTGGATTTCTTTAACCCATGTTTTATCCTTCTCCTGGATAAGGGAGGAGCTGAATTTGAACCCTCACGTTAGACTACATCATGAGATGGGAGTCTTGTATGTGCATTTATTATGCATATTTACTATTTATTTTACTTTGTGCATTCGCTGGAATAAGGCAGCTGCCACTCTCTAGGCAGGAAGCCTTTACAGATGTAACACTGCTACTGAAACAAAGAGGAGTTTTACCCCCAGTAAGACTTGCAGGATGACATGCATGTACATGCAGCAGTGCCATGAAGGGTTCAGACTCAAGGACAGGCTACCAGAAGGCAGCAATTTACTGCAGACTGTCTGATCACTAATAACTGTTTGTGGCAGAAAACAGCCATGCACATGCAAGTAATGCAAGTTACTTTTATGGTCCTTCAGTGACCTTCAACCTCTAGAGCCTACAGCAGGGCCAGATCAATGCCACTTGGCCTTCAGAAGAGGAGGTTTCCTCCCATGCAGGTGGGAGGGAAGCATTACGAGGCAGCCCACTGCTTCGGTCTCTTGCCTTTATAGAAAAAAGGGGCTGGATCTCACTTTGTTTGCAAACCACTCTGTATTTTGGGCCACCCATGAAGTTGCCCAAGCTCCCACCTCAGAAGTATGCAGACTCCCGCTGAGCAAAGGGCAGGAAGAGAGTCATAAAACTGTGGTAGAGGAAGGGAGCAAAGAAAGGGGAATATCAGTCAGCTGCATTCCCAACGAGGCATTGCAAAGCTTAAAAAACAGACCACCACAAAACACAAGATTATTGGAGACAGACGTGATAAGCCAGCTGAACTGCTGCAAGCAAAGCTGAGATGTGCAGCAGTCACCTTTCTGCTTAAACAGCTCCAGAAAGCACTAAATGTGCATCCAGCCAACATACTCAGCACCCAGTTCCCTGGTATGTTTGCTGTGCACCTGATCCACACAACACCCTGGTGTTCTCATCTGGCTACCACCTAAAGGCTTGAAGATATCCAGGCTTGTGGCAGTTCTTTAAAGGGTCGAGAGCTGCTGGTATGTGGTAGTGGGATGGTCCTCAAGTTAAAGCAAACCGTCCATGCCTGTTAACAAGCCAAGCAGCTAAAAAATAGAAACTGGAAGAAAATGCCAGGGGATCCTCTGGCTTCAAGGGCTGGTGTTCACATGGACCTCACCCCAAAACACTGGACAGCTTTAGCTGGCTTGTAGCATACCACCCAGGCAAGTCTCTACAGCCAAAACCAGCTGGCTGCTCTGCAGCAAGCATCACTCATGCCGTATGTTGCAGGTGTTGCACAGTGTGTGAATGACAGGTTTTAGCTGCCCTTTACATGTCTTGTTACAGGAAAAAGCATCTCACTGCTTTCTGCTTCGTTTTTTGAAGCTCCAAATTTGCAGAACAAAACGTGTCAGTCATTTAAGGGCATGTAATTCCCCAGGCTTATGGTCTGGGGAAGAAGCACATCAAGGGGGCCACTGTAATCTCCCAGGAGCATTAAGATGTGAGGCTGTCATTAGAAGAACTGTCCTGAAGTGCTATAGTTAACCCACTCTTACTGTTCTCAGACAAACCACCACAGCTGAAAAGCATTGTAACTGCAGTCATCCTAGGGGCAAGAGGAAAAGAGCAGAGGAGACAGCAGGGAAGCATCGTCCCCAAACACCCACATACCCTCTGAGGGCTTTCATCAGCCCTTGGAAAGAAAATGCTGCTGCATCATTCCTCTTGGGAAGCAATGGGCACATGCACACATCTCCATCACACTTTGTCCATAAAACTCCATTTCATTAGATGCTGCCACACCTATCAGTGCTTTAAGGCAAGTACATCTGGCTTAATTGAGCACTTTATTGCTCAATTTATTGCTGCTTTAACTCCGTTTTTTGAACAAGCCTCAGGGAGAGAGTTTTGTGCATTTTGGATTTGGTTTTATTCTTTCTTCCTTTCCGAATTTTCCCACAGAAACCTCACCTGATGCAGGAATACTAGCCCCTGTGGCAGTTGCTCACATGCTGGGGGCTGCTTTTAGTAAAGTCTCCCCTCTAGACAATGAACCTCATCCTAAATATTCCGGTTCATGTGCTCCAAGAAGCACTTCAACATACCAATCCTTCCCTCCCACTCTCCCTCTGTCCTCTTGGAAAAAAATCAGTTACTGGCGGAAGGTGTTGCAGTACATGCCAGGAAGAAAAGAAAGAAAAGAAAAAGGATCTTGCTGCCCCTGCTGTCTCTGAAACTTTGCCTCTGCCAAGTTACAACAAACAGGAAAAGTAGAATCAAAACACAGTCCCCACGTCCCCCTCCATCTACCCAGCGAAGGCTCCACTAGTGCCAGCTACTGCTCACAAACAATTATGCTGCTAGCCTCTTCTGGCACATCCTTCCAGGTGGCCTGAACAGCAGAAAAGCCCAGCTCAGGAAGCCTGCATCAGATGCATAGGGTGGTTGAAATCCCTTTCAGGAAGTGCAAAGGTCTTTCACACTCCCACACAGAGGAAAGGCTACCTGCAAGTTGGTTTGCCAGCCCCTATATTGGAAGATGCCTGTGTTTCCCTGTGAAAGAAGCCAGGCATACAGGAGCTGGGAACAGAGAGACGTACTGGCTGCAAAGTTGGCAGTTTTCCCACTAAGCCATCCCAAGTGCTTTTTAGCCACTGGGAGAACAACAGAATTGGTCCCTCTTGCAGGAAGGAGTTCAGAAACCATTTCTAGGCTGCAGCATCCTCTCAGGGACCCATGCCCAGCATCTTTTCACAGCTTTCAGGCCATGATCTGACACCAGCAGTGTCTCTGAAGCCTATCATTAAGATACTGCTCCAAATAGTATTTCTCTCACTGCAGACTGAGGCTGGGACCACTCAGCAGGCTGCCTGGCTTTCACTAAGTACCATATGCACAGCAGATGCATTATACTATCTGATGCTAACACAGGATGTAACCAATGCATGCAGACCAGGAGCTTTATACCTGCTAAAAGCAAGACAACCTGCTGAAACCACGACTACTGCAGCTACAGGGTAGAGTAGCTAGATGACCACCTCCACTGGTCTTCTCCTCAAATGTGCTGCCCTGACCACCAGCTACTTCTTCTCCTAACCCTAACCCCCACCCACAAGGGAGTTATATTCAGCCATAGTCTTGTAAGCTACTGCTTTCAGCTCTTATGATGGAAGCAGGCGTCGATGCCCTGCCTGTCCCTCTTCCTACAAGAGTAAGATATTCAAAGCACTGTCAGCTTTCCCAATACTGTGTTCCAGTTTAATTTCATGCTGCAGAGCTGAGTCCAACCATCTTTTATCCCTGCTGCCTAGTATCTTTTCTTAGATGTCCAAACACAAAAGCCACCCTTGAAGCGAGCAAAAAGCAAGGCGTACTAGCAGCAGCTGAATGAGCTACCCTGGTCCTTTCTGCCACAGTCCAACAAGACTTCAAGCCCAGGAGAAAAAACATCTCAATAGTGAAGTGAAAGAGGGTAAAAATGTAATTAAGCTCTGCACTTCCTATCCCAAACTGTTAGTGGGTGTTACTATGGGCTTGAGTGTTACTCAGGCACTCATTTCACAAGAGAGGGAAATGGTCCTGCTTTTAATAAGATAAGCTCTTCTGAATTCGAGAGGAAGGCAGTAAGCAAATTAGAGTTTCTAAACCTCTTCCTCTCCCCTTCTCTTCCTCCAGCAAGACATCTTCCCTATTAAAAAAAAAATCCCTCTTTTTGCTTTCAACTGAACACAGACAGGCTCTACCCAAGGAAAGACAACCCAAGTCATCCTCACAAGGACACCCCATCTTTCATTATTAGGGAAGGCAGAGAATTTAGATACTGCAGTACATGAAAGCAAAAGTTGCAACTGAGCCTCTGACTGTGTGTCCTTTGCTCAGGATCTATGCACCTCAGGAGCTGAGTATGGCTTACATACAACCCACATTAAATACCGTTCAACTGAGAGCCATGGAGAGGGGGCAGTGTAGAAAATCTGCAGTGACATTTGCCAGTGAAAGAAAGAATGAGCTGTGGCAGCTCCTTGTGCAGAAACTAAATCAGTCATGAGCCCAAAACATAATCTGACCATGATGCAGAGGTTCATCCATGCAGAGGCTCCCACTTCCCAGATCCCAGAGGGGTCCCACCACATAACTTTTCTTCATGTCTCCCTGCCAAGGCACTGCTGCACTCTTGCAGCATCAGCTCTGATCTTCATGAGCCACCAGCAGCTATAGCTGTGGTCAGCAGCAGATGATAGGAGGAAAATAAGGACTGATTTTTTCGTCTGCTTCTGGAACCCAATGGTGCAGGAATTTTCAAAGCCAGAGGCTGCACACAGATCTTCATATTTCGTAGCTAGCCATCCCTTTGAATTTCTGTACTTTCTTTTAGAAACCATTTATATCAAGGACATTTCCAACTTTCTACACGAATTACTTTCATGGGTTAATTCTGTGCCCTGCTCCCCCAGATATGATCTTTTCATAGGATGCCAGAAAAAACTGAAAAATAGTGATTGTCTCATTCCTCCCCCTATTCACTATTTTACACCTCTTTGTCCCAGCCCACAGGGACAAGTCAGCAGAAAGACCTAAACACCAAAGTGCAGGTCTTCATACTGTGTTGAAATAGATTCTTAAGACCCCTTAATCAAAGTGTGACCAGAAAGCAACATGCACCTGCTGTGTGCCACGCACGCCTCTATCACGCTTCTGAAATCAGCTGCAGCCCTCACGACAGGCTGGAAGCCAGGACACCTCTTCTTTAAAGAGAAAGAAAAATGTCCGGCCTTTTCACAAATACAGAAGGCCTTGGCACAAGCTGAGGGCACAGGAACAAAGCCAAAGCACGTGGAAAACAGCAGCAGCAGTTCTTAACTGCTGCCTGTCTAACTGGAGAGCCAGGACGCCACCCCAGAGCAAGGGATTCACTGCAAGCTCCCAACAGGTCGCACAAGGAGCCCCAACACAGGGAGACAACCCCCCCAGATGCCACCCCTGTTGCTGCCTCAACAGCCCCAGCCCACCGGCACTCACTGTTGTCACATGCTGCTCTTCCTCAAAAGCCTGTGAAGCGTGTTGGCTGAGCCCCAATGAAAGCACCTTCTAATGGGATTTTTCAGGTTTCAAGGATATCAATGTCTAGCACAGGCTGATGTAATTAAAAAGACATCCAACAGGCAATCTGGCTTTGATTAACTGGCTATTTAACTCTGAACATTACAAGCCCCACTCTAAAACTCTGCAGCAAAACACTTGCTTTTTGGTAATTGTTTTCTCCCTCACCCTGTTCCTGCTTCTCACAAAGCCCAGCCGTGGCCTCTCTCACACTGCTGTCTCAGCCTCACCATGCTTTGCCTTGCTAAATAAACCATGATGGTGTCAGTCAGGTTAAAGCTGGAAGGCTTGCTGAGGGTTAAAAGTGTGTTGCTCTTGGCAAACAGTTAAACCAAATTTTCACTGAAGGAGCCTCAGGATGGAGAGCCACATGCACTTGCAATCATCACACTTGCATCTGAATCTTCCTGTTGAATACCAGAATAAGAAAATCCTTGGGCTGCTCTCACTTCTGGCGGCTTCACTGTATCGGTCCCTGCACTGCCACAGATCTGTTCACCATCAAGTTCTCCCAAACCAGAGACATCTCTAAAGCTGCAAGATGAGTTACAAACTCTTTTCACTACAACTCCCTCCTACATCACTTAGACAGTATGTCTGTAGGAGCAGGAAATGGGTAGTCCTGGAAGAAAGGGTTTGTAATAAGCAGTGAAGGGTTACTGGTGACATTTAACACCTCACAAGAGCAGTAATGCAAATTCTGCAGAGAAAGACCATTCAAAGACAAGATTGGTTACAGCACCCAAGACAGCAAAATTGGCAGGTCCAGTTTCACTGGAAGCAGGCTGGGTTCTCATCCCAGCAGAGGAGGACCCCATGCAGTTGGGTGAGTGAGCCCTGTGAAGTTTGTCAGAGGGTCTTATCATGCAACAGCCCAGCATGCAGAGAACAAAAGATCCATGAGTTTTTAACTGTAATTGCTGTTTCCATACACAGCCCAAACTGCATAACGCACTGTGCAGGCCATTTCATCTAGACATGCCAAGAGAATTATCAAAGTAGTTCCACTGTCTCTGCACGAAATATCACCAGAGGGTATGTCTTGCCCTTTCTTTGAAGAAGTAGGAAGCTCCTCCATTTCCAGACTATTCCGAAGGAATAAAATGCATCCAGTACCTCCAGACCTCCCCAGGAAAGCTGTATAACCCCTGCTCCAAATGCCCTCCCAGCAGCATAGGAGATGCATGGAAAGACTAGAGATCAGGGCGGCAGGACTGCACCTCTTTTGAGGTCTGTGGAATACGTAAATTGATGGGTGAGCATAAACATTTGAGGGAAGTGTAAGAAAAGAGGAGACTGTAAACTGCTAATCAGTAACAAAAAGCAAATGGAAGAAAAACTATAAAGAAAATTCTCCACAAGCTTCTTACTCATTCCTAAAAATACGACTGTAATGGAGTGATATAGAAGAAAGTAAAATAAAGTTGTCAGATAAAATAGCAGAAGGAAAAAACATCATCAGGGAAAATTATATGTCACCTGTAGTTAAGTATGTGAAGACCAAGAAGGAATTACTGACACTTGAAAATACTCAGCTGTTACTGAGATGAAGACTATTTACTGGATGAGACAAACATGGACAATCCAAATAATTGGCCACTGGCAGAGTTTACAAAAGCATTGTTATAGCATCTCCTGTGGTGAGTGATTTTAAATTCAAAACAATGTTGTTTTGTAGCACTCTAGTCAAAACAACAGCTCACACAGCAAAAATCTGTTGTCTGAACTAGACTAGGTATCAGGCTTCAGGACGGAACACCATCCTTCTGGCCTTAAAGCTGTGAAAAACAAACCTTGGAGCACCAGAGATGGATGTCCCTAGAGAAGACCTGACACTGCATGGGCTGACCACTAAATTGAGTACCTCCACCACAGAGCAGTGCTCAGATCCGACTTACCACTGTGAAATTGGTGTGCACTGGACAGAGGCCTCCAGATGATGATCCTTTAAAAAAACAGCCTTGATCAACTGCCATGACTGATGAGGTTAACACAAATCTATAAATCAGACACAAAACTAGGCACCATTGATACAAAACAGCCTGAGAGCCAGACAAAGGAACAAACTCTTTAATAAGAGCATCAGGTGGTGGAAAATGTGAGAAGTCAGAGAAGTCATCCAGACAAATTAACTGGAAAATGGCAGAAGGCTGATGAATATTTGGCATTGAAACAACCATCAGCCTCCCTGGGATGTTCCCAGAATGAAACTGTAGAATGAGCTATAAATAATCTGAAGTGCATCTTGCTTCTTTGCCCCAAAGGCAGCACAGCCATGCTGGGGGAGCTTGGAGGTAGGGATAAGCAACTGCCTAAAATCCAGCTTTCATGAACTCACAGGAATAAATCGCTCTACAGCAATCTACACACTGCATTTTGGACCACTGTAAGCTGGGAAAGAGCCTTCTGGAGACTTTAGAGGCACTTGAGGCTTCTCAGTTTCTCTCAGGCCAGCTTTTGTTTCATCTGCAATTGAAGTATCATAGATGCCAGCTATCCTTTCCTCTGTTTTTGTTGAGTCTGTTGGCCTCAGACAATGTACCTGATCCGTCCCCTTGAGCAATCCATTATCTATCAAGGGCTTCCCAATTTTACTACATTATCTAGGTATTGGCATTGTACAAGGGCTTTGTTTTAAAGTCTTCCCCCATTTCCTCATTGCAAATACTCACTTTATGAGCACTTGCCATGCCTCCATTCCCAAATCCCCTTTCAATGAAAGTTTAAGGTCACAAAGTACAGATTTCCTCATTTCAGCTCCCCTAAAGCTGGAGTGCTTTGGCTTGGCTGCAGGGCAAACTCTAGAGCCTAAAGAAAACAAACACATAGGATGCTTCTGTTACCCTCAAATGCTGAGCAATAAAATCTCAGTAAATAAACACACAGAAACTCACTTTAGGCCAGAATATGTCATGCTGATTGGTTTGCTACAATTAAAAATAAAATCGATTAAAAAAAAAAAAAACCACCAAAACCAATCAACCAAACAAAAACACGCACACCCACAAAAAAAAAAAAAAAAATCCAACACCAAAACAGATAGACAGACTGGAGTCCTGCACCTAGAAAACAGTATTAACAGAAACAGCAAAAAAATCTCTGTGTCTGCATTCTCTTTGAAAATTCATTACAGTAACTTACAGTGAAATACGAACACTGCTTTAGTGTAGCTCCAACTGCACTTTGAACCAGATCCCAAAGTCTATTTTGAATTTTATTTTTTAATTTGGTGGGTAAATATTGATGTTTAATAACCACGCTCCCATGACCAAATTTCTTTTTTGCCAAGCTGAAAGAACATTAGCATGGCAAGGTCAGCACAACATTTCCCTGTGCACTGACAAATTCTGCTTGGCCCATGAACAGGAAAAAAAAATTCTAAACATTCTTGTTTAAGGAAAAAATGAAGTCTTCCCTCGGGTTAGTGCAAGGGCCTCCTGAGCCAATGGACATGGGACTTGCCATATCTTTTCTTGGGAGCAGAAAATTATCTGCCCTATCCTTCAGGTTTCACCTGGAGATGATGTCCTAGAAGGACAGTGCTCCAGCCAGCAGAAGATGCTGATGGGATACAATAGTCTTGGTATGTTGTCCTCCTGCCAGCACTCTTCTCTAGCTCATCACACTCTTTCCCCTCTCCGTCTTTGTTTCTTTCCTGTATCTCGAGGGAGCAGCCAAGTTTTCCCCTGCCAAGTCCTCCCTGTGACACATGCTTCCACTCCCCTGGAGCTCATCCCTTGCACCTGCCCACATCCATTTTTTCAAGCTCATGACTGCAGCCAAGGGTTTGCCAGCTGCTTTCAGAGGACTTAACACTTCCCTCACCCTTGGGATGATTCTCTCTGGATATAGGGTAAGACTGTGTAGATTTTGCAAAGCAGGACCTGAGTGGTAGTCCACCCTTACCCTGGAATCAATTAAAATACACAGGTCTCAGATGTCCATTAACAGATTTTGCTAGCACAGGTCCTATTCATCAAAGCCTCCAGCCTGGTCTCTCACTGCCCATCCCAACATTCCATGCTATTCATTTTTTCCCCAGTCCTGACCCTGTCACCCTCCACATCACTTACCCTTAAGAGTCTTCCTGAGCTTCCTCTCTCCATAACAATGAACCCAACTCAGCACAATCACAAGTATTTAACACCATCACATCTACTGTTTCTGCCACAGCCCTGTCCCAAACCCACTGTCAGATATATCTCACTTCTTACCCCTGGAGACCTCTGCAGCCACATCCCACTATTCCTCATATACAAGCCTCTGTCACTCCTTCACAACTTCTCAAGTTGACTTTCCTTCTCCCTATTTTAAGGAATAGTTTCCTTGCATGCGTTTGTATCCACTGCTCCACGGAGATCACACAAACCAAATAACTGTTTTTTTCAGAAAAGGGCAGCATATCAGGCAAAAGTATAGGCCCAGCCTGGCATGACCCACCTTTGCTTCATCTGACTGGTATTTACCTTCAAGCCATTTATTACTCTGTCCTCAAGAACCGAGTATCATCCACAGCTGAGACTGTACTACAGGACTTGAATCTCTCTGTCTCCTATTCACCACCATGGCAGAAAAGTCTTTACACAGGACTCAAGTGACCTATTTCTTTTATCCTAACCCCATCAGAAACTGGGGATGGTGTTCCTGCCCTCTGCTCTCCAATCGTTTTCAATTTAGCTCTGTGACTTTGGGATTTTCCCTTCAGTTTTCAAGGCTTCCACGTCCTCATCCCCTCCTGGTACCATCCCACAACTGTACCAACCACTGAAGAAAAAAGTTCAGTTAATACTAGAGCCATACATCCATCATCTTTAATCTTCAGCTGGTCCTCACTGCACAGCGGCTTCAAGTCTCTTTTTATTTATATAGCTGAGAAACCTGTTGCTATTTGTTTTAATTTCCTTTGCCAGGCCTAACACAGCTTGACTTTTGGCAATTCTCATTTTATCCCTACCCCTCCTGACCTCTAAGACATTGCCTTTTTGCCGATTAGTCTTTTTTTTTCCATTTCTCACAGAGAACTACCCTTTTTAAGGATTAACTACAGGACAACTATCCTTTTTTAAGGTGGTTATTCACCAGCTTCAGCGGAGAGACCTTTCCTGTCCTGCTTTCCTCCTTCGCTTGAGATCGATGGTCCAGATAGTTGCTGCACCTCTGGATTAGAGAGAGGCTCTGCATTTTCTGCATTCAAGTTCTCATGCCTCTCTGCCCAGATGACTTCACTCACTAGGTTTTTTCAATTTTCAGAGTCTGCCCTTTCAAAGACAAGTATTCTAGTTCCAGACCTACTTTTGTTTAGGCTTCCATTTAATTTAAAAGGAATCCATTTTATGAGCTCCAAGTCCAAGATTCCTCTGTACAAACAGGCCCTCCTGTAACATCAACACTAGTTACCAAAACAAAACCTAAAATAGCACCTCCATTTGCTCGTGCTGTTACTATTTAATGAAAAAAAAAAAAATCTGGGCTATCATATCCAGGGATATCTATGTTTTACCTTATTAATACAATGTGTTTGCCAATGTATATTCCTAGATACTAAGATACGTTCTCTACATTCCCACAGCAATGTTATTTTGGTAACATTTATCTTTCTAATAACATTACAGAGAGATCTATCCACACAAGCCCTGTCACCCCTCATCCCACAGTCTGCAGCTCTATCTATCTTCCCATGGCTATTTCCTAAGGTACTCAGATGAACTGCACTCTGCTGAGGTGTTTTGGGAATACCTCCAAGTGGTCCTATCACCAGGTTGTCTCTCAAAACAACAACTAGTCCATCAAAGAAACAACTGTACCACCTCAGACCACTGCGTCCACGGCCTCATCTCCTAGAGTACACAAAAGTAGATCGAGATCAAAGACTGTCTGAGAGGATTTTAATTTCCCCAGTTTCCTCCTGAGTGTTCATCATCCTCTAGAAGGTAGCTCCACAACTCTACTACTGATGTTGTGAAAGTGGACATGCCTTCATTTGGGTAGCCTCTGATCTCTCAGCTGTGATCCTCAGAAGACACCCATGAAACACCCTCAAAAGGCAAGCTTGGAAACAACCATTTACAGCTCTGCTAGATACTAGAAATCCTGGTTCCAGCAACAAGATTTGCTTTATTGTCTGCTGCAGTTCTGTCCTGCCCCCTCTCAGCTAATTCCAGGTTCAACAAATGGTTAAGTTCTCTCTTTATTCCCCATGGAAGAAATGTCCTTAATTTGTGGGGTTTTTGCTAGCACCCATATCATATGCAGATATGAATTACCTTTCTCTCCAACAACTTACCTGATCAACGTACGTCATTAAGCTCTGAGTATCTGCTCTCAAACTGAATGTATCTTTGAAGATTGCCGTTTCTGATTCAGACTTTGATTTGTGTACCTGAAAGCTTGACCACTAGCCTAATAAAAATTATCCTTCCCCACAAGGCTTGCCTTGCCTGTGTCTTTAGACTGCTATAGCTAGGACAACAGCACTACCAGTCCACATAGTCTACATGTTAGTGCTTGTGGTATCACCGACTCTGGAGCCCTTGGCTTCTGATCACAGTGACCCAGACACTCTTTCTTTCTGAGGATATTGTTAAATAAAAAAAAACAAAAAAACACTACACAAAAACCCTTCACTGAAGATCAATTAAATCTCTTTGCTGATGGTGTCCTTATCTTCGATCTGAGTCAGGAGTGTTGTCTCAATGTGAAGGACTGTGACTGCACTTGCTGGTGGAACTCACAGGCTCTGGCACGCTTCTTCATCAAAGCTGCTGTCACCCAAAAAAGGACAAATGCAAATGAAAGAGGATGAACTGGACTTTGATAAAAATGGATTCTTGTAAATCTGCTTTGTTTCTGCTCCCATTCCAGTTTTTGTGCACTGTATTTCACAGTAAAGTCCTTGAAAGCAGCTAACGTGACCCTGGCCATAATCTTAAGGCAGTTTATGCTGGTGTAATATAGCTGACTTCAGGGAAGTCAATCCTGACATCAAGAAGGTCCCATAAACAGTCTCAGGGCCAAGTTCATGAACTGGGATTCAAAAGAGTTGGATTCAAGCCTTCCTGCCCCGCTTCCCCCTCCTCAAGAGACCTTGAAGAAGTAATTTTATCACTTTGCCCAGCCATACATATCTATAAAAGGGGATCATAAAAATCTCATTCCTGACAGAATGACTGTTAGCATCAAGCCAGTGCAGATAGAAGGAAGTCCTTCTATCTACGGCAAGGACAGATATATAGCCACACTGAGCAGATATTTAGGTGCAAGTTCCTTGCTGTGACAGTGGCTGTGCTTTTAGTGTCACATAAATAATTGCACTTTGTTTTGTCATGCTGTTATCTCTGCATATACAGGTTAAAGTGAAAATCAAGGGCAAAAGAGTCAGGTTTCTCCCTGCAGCCCTGCGAAGGCCAGGGCTGTTCAGTGAAATCTGGAAGGAGAAGGGTTGTGGCAAGAACCTCATCTGCCTCACTCCAGAGATTACCTCTTCACAACTAAAAAATCCCAAACCAACCAACAAACAAAACCCAAAAAAAGCAACCCAAACCAACCAAAACTCATGCACTGTAGCTGCTCAGACAACCACAGACATTAACCCTGAGCTGTACACGTGACTTTCTTTTTATCTTAAACTATGCAGACTAGGCAAAGCTGACCCCATGCAGAAACCCAGAAGAGACAGCTGTTTCTGGATGCTTACCCTGATACAGCTCCCACCCCAAACCACCTAGCAGGGTAGAAGAAATGCAAGCTGCTTCCCCACAGCACCAAACCATATCACCTTGTTACCTGATGAAAAACTCACTTTTGCTCAGCCCCAGGTATTGTAATTACCAAGTGCTTCAGAGGCTGGACACTCCTCAAACCCAGGACTTTCAGGAAAGATTTGGGTGTGTCTTCCCCCCGCCTATATAACAAGAATCAGCAATTCTATAGAAATAATTTGCATTTTGTCAACCCAGTCTTTTTTTGTATCAAAAAGGTGTACGTGCCAAAGCACACATGAGCCTAAACACATAAGCGGTAGTAGTAGTCTCCAACTTGCCCTTGAGAAAATTCAGGCTGTAATGAGCTATTTATTCACGGGGAGAAAGTTGCTTCCAGTCAACAAACAGCTTCAGAGGTACCAAGATTTGGTCTTGAAAGAACTGTAAGACCCCAGGAGCAAAGGTTACACTTTGCCTTCTAGAAGAAATAAATCTAATCCTACACCTGAGCCACTTCTTCAAATGCTATTGTTATCAGTTAAGATTTATGTGTTGACCTGAGGTCCCTTCAGGACAAGGGAGTCCCAGCATACAGTTTGAACAAACTCCTTTAGAGATGATCTTGTCTCCCAAAGTCTTCTTTGTCAGGCTTTAAGGGGAGGGCTCTCTTTGCTTCATCATTGGATGAGCTAATACAGATCTTCAAGTTCTGGTCCTGAGGCTGAGCTCCCTCAAATGCACCTGCTCCTGCTGAACTTTCTAGTGCCTGACTGACTTAATTGCTGCAATATGCAGCCACATTATGAAGAAGCCCTCCAGACCAGAGCCTTCACTCTCCCTGAATTCAACATTTGTAAGTTCTCTGAAATCAATACCACACTATCAAAATGCTTACATACAGCAAACATGCAAGCTGGACAAACTGAGGGTCATATGCTTAAAATCATGCAGGCATTAGTGGCAGAGCTGGGAAGAGAGTTCCAGGCTCCTGACTCCAACCCTTGTTTTTTCCACAGTGGATAGCATAACTTCAAGGTTTGGCAACTTGACTTGTGCAAGTCTGGACTGGCTGCTCCTCCCACCGTTAAGAATGCTCTTGAGGGCTTTCCATTTTATGGTCTGGATGGCCATGGGTTTGGAAGGAGGACAAAGCAAAGACAAAGGAACAATACAGTGGAATAGGCTGACACCCTGGTCTCTCATGTTGCCTTATCTCTCCGGCTGTTTATAATCTCTTCCTAATGAAATAACAAGAGGAGTAATGACTTGAATACAAGAGTGCCTTGCTGAAACAACACAGAAGGGTAAAGGACCCTTGCCAAGGGCAATGGAGAATTCTATTTAGTTGCTTCCATGAATAAATACAGTAACCATTTACCTATTCTCATCAGATCCTATCATGCCTTCAAGTAGGCTGCAGCAACAAAAAGAAAACACCCAACCTTTATATTCCACTGATCAGTATCTGTCAAATATTAGTTGCTCTGAACCCATTTTTCCTTAATGAGCTAGGCAAGCTATATGTTCTTCTACCACAGCTGTTCACAAGCACATATTGGAGGTATCTCACACACCCAGAGAAAGCAGCACCAACAGGATCAGCTGAGAAATCCTCAGATGGCCTAAAGGAAGGGTAAAAAGGCTGCATGATGCAACCTTGTGCTGAAGTAGACCTGTCCTAACCAGTTCCCACCCGAAGTAATTTCTTCACAGGGCAAATGATTTTCTTCCTGACACAAATTCACTAACATGTCCAGGGGCAGCTACCTCCATGTTTCTGTTGCCTTGTCTCCACTACTTATACCACAACACCACTTATATCTAACGTTATTTTACTTCTTGCCTTAAGCAGCAACAGCTCTTCTTTCAGAGGACACTCTTCCCTCTTTTGTTTCCCTTCCATGTTTCCACATCTTGGACAAAGCCTTCACTGTACCACTTCTGAGAGCAACATTAGCTTGTGACCCTATCGTTCCTTCTGCCCTGACGCCAAATAAGCACTAGTTGAAACTCATTCCATAATAAGGATTCCCACCTGGATGAATCTTTGGGAACTACAACAGATTCTATAGCAGTGTACCCTAAACTTGAGGGTTGTGTTATGCTGCATGAAAGGGAACTGGTATCAGGGAACTGAGAAAGGAACCAGGAAAGTCTGAGAGACATCAACCTGCCATCAGCAGGGGTGGAAGAAGCAGCAACAACTCTCAAGAGAATGCAAAGAATAGGAAAGAAAAGGTTTGATGAGCCAGAAAGGAATAATTGCCTTTAAATAGCCAGATTTCTACCAGAGTACTCTTGGGACTAGGGCAGATGAGGCCTGTTTTGCTATCTTTTCTGCCCAAAATTACAGCGAACTGGTGGGTCCTTCAGGGAACAGAACCAAAGAGGACTGGCACAGATCAGTGTTTTTCATGCAGTTCTCTGACATCAAATTCATAGGATTAGAAGGGTCTCATCACTGCTAATTTTGACATAATTAATTACAAATAGTTTCAATGGCTTCAAAGACTGTTACCCTGGGCATGCAATGGACAACTGAAACACAGGGAATGTCAATACTTACATTTAAAACCATTCTGAAACAAATCCCCCCATAGTGACTCCCATAGCCAGCCTAGAAAGGCTGACAAGAGACTGTACTTTTGCTTACCATCAAATCTTCCCTTTCTGAGCAATAGACATCCCCCAAAGTCCAGCCTACCATGAAGTACCCAGAATCAAGGTGGGGCTGAAAAAACTGCTGTGCTAGGCAGTAGCTGTGTGCCACTGCAGCTGTACAAGGCAGAGAAAGAGCAGGGATTTGGCATATCCAATTAACGGTGCCAACAAGCCAATGCATCTTTAGTGAATGCCTCCCCTCTAAGAGTCCTAATGCTCACAGGAAATGTGGTAACACAAGGTAGTCCATGAGGTTCCCCTTCCAGTCTTCTTAACTCCACATGCTTGCTGCAGAGTATGTGACTTTCATGAGGGGAGCAGAGATGATTCTCATCCCAGGATAAGCTCCAGAGGCTCAGAAGACAAATATTCCTGCAACAGGAGTCTCAGCAAATCATCTCTCAGAACCAGAAACTGTGAGTAATTTAAATCCCCAACTGAGGAGGTGTCTGAAAAAGCCAAAGCATAATAATGATGATGATGATATTTGTAACTGCTGTTACTTGTTATCTTCCAAAAATGCAGCTCTTAGCAAGCATACCCCAGTGAATAGTTCACATGCATTAATTCTCTCTTAAAGCACATGTTTAACCCTCATCAGAGAGAGTATTTCTCCATCTTGCATACAACCTTAGGGAGAGCCGAAATGATTTAAAACCATAACAAATAAGAGCTCTTAGAGGTGATAATCAACTCCCTCTTGCCCAGGCTTGACTCTCAAGGTCTGTTTTATCATGCTCTACAGCTTCCACTGGGACCCATCAGCAAGCTATCAATTGCCCCTCACACATAGGCAAACAGGTAATTAAGAAAATGACCTGATTAATATTAATACAGTGGAGTCATAGAACAAAGCTTGATTTTTAAGTCTGGGTTTTTTTTTAAATGTAGCTCTTTCCTGAGACTCTATTTGAGTGTTTGTTGTTGGTTCTCTGATGTTCATTACCAAGTTTCTGGTACAGAAGATGTAACAAGGTACAGTCCCACCACCCACCAACTACTTTCATAAAAGCTGCAGGGAAATAGTATCTTAGAGCACAATCCCTCCAGTGAATTTTCCGCTTCAAAAGTTTTCAGGGTAGCCATAGAGACAAAGATAATCCACACGTGCCCACACACAAGGCTCATTTGGAAGAAAGCCAGGTCCAAAACGGGACAGCCTGTGCATTGCTTTAAAACAAGAAAAAGAAGTCTATCAAGTGCATGGGCTAAACCAGGACCATGACTGCATTTTATCACAACAAAGTTAGTATTGTGTGGCAAACCTCAGAGATGCTAAGGAGGAAAGATCTGCACTTTGACTATAATTGGATGCTCTGGACACGTGAAGCTTGCATGCATGTGACATGGATCAGAAGTGTAAAAATTTGGGCATTTTAGGGGGTGGAGAAGAGACAAAGAATGGGCACAGTGAATCCAACCTTATAAAACACATGCATGCACTTGTCTGCACTACGCAAAGATGTAGAGAGCTTCGGCATCAGGCCCTGGAGAAATGCAGGGCATCCTGCCTGCCCTCCCCATGCCTGGGGCTCAGGCAGCAGCAAGAACGAGCGGGGACGGACATGTTGTGGAGCGGCACGGGGAAGCAGAAAGCTAGTTGTGCACCTCAGAAAGCCTGCAGGCAAGGCTTGCTCACCACCTGCCCCCAGCAGCTGCTGCAAGGAGACATGGTTCCTGCATGAGTGATGCCAGCAGGGTAGCACTCCAGGGAAGGGGCAGAAACAGGCAGCCCTACACAGAGGAATGGGATGTTTGACTGCCAACACCATCCAGCTCCGGAGGTGTTCCCACGTGTCCATGATTCCAGCAGATCCCATGTGGAGGAAACTCAGGGACAGAGCTGAATCAAGCAGTGAGAATCAACTTTGAATTCACTTAAAACATCTTTAGGACCCAAACGAAATACAGCAGCAGTTTGGAGGATTTTGCCAGCTATCTGGGCTGGCCACACTGCAACTGAGGAATTCAGTGGCACCTTGTACAAGTCAAGGACCTCCCAGCTCCTGTGTCTGGAAGGAGCAGTATTTGCCCCGCGTGCCACATCATCCAAGAGGCCATCAAACTGGTCAGCAATCAAATATTGTCAAGTTTTCTGCTCTCCTCAAGTTGGAACACTTTTCAAGGAGCACTGTCAAGGCTGACATTCTCTTGAAAAACCCCATCACTCAACACATCCCCAGGCTGAACCCTTCCACAATGAGAAAGGCCGAGGAAGAGTAGAGAAAAAGGAAAAGGCTGTGTCAGGATGGAGGACACACCACAAAGGATGCAAGTACAGGCACATCAACACCCCTGGGAAGGGGAAGGTGAGAGGGGAAGGAGTTGAAACACAGCCCAGACCTGCAGCTTAGCAGCTGAGATTTTAACACTCATTACAGAAAGATAAATGAGTGACAGAAATCAGCACAAGGAAAGATGAGGGTGTCAGGTTCAAAGTCTGTGCTGCACTTAAGGAAAGCAGCAAAAGTGGTCTTTAGGGAAGGGTTGATTTGCTTTGCTATTTCATTTTCTCTCTTTTTAAATGGCTCTTCAGACTCCTAACCACAACTCTAGGAGACGTACACCCTCCCCTCAGTGATTTTCCTATTCCACCATCTTGGTGTATCTTCAAGGCATGAACACCCTGGAAACAAGAACAGCAAGTGAATTTTTTATTATTTTCTCTGCTGGAGCTTTTAAGGAGTCTAAATCACACATTTTTGTGAACAGTAACAGCTAGCTGTGCTATCTGTAGTCCTTTCCACTGATCCTTGTAAGTATTGAATGGGAACAGAAAATGAAAAAAAAAAATTCATTACCCTGTCTTGCAGCAGCTCAACTCACACCCAATCAACATCTGCATCACTGCTGTGGATCACAGCCAGCGTGTGTCCAGGCATCACCCCCTGCATGGCTCTTTCACCAAAAGGCTACCCCACAGCTCAGACCTCCTCTCCCCTGACAGGGGAAGACATGCACACAAAGGTGATCAGGAGCCACAGTACCTTTTTCTCAGAACACCCTCATCATCCCCATATCCCTTCTGTGGATATTCTGCAACCACTGGGCCCTACAGTAAGAACAAGGCTGCAGGGGGAGGCTGTGCCACCATCCCATCAGGGTGCACATGCATGAGGTCCTCCTGATCTGAGAGCAACACTGGTGCATTTGGGGCAGCATAGGACACTCATATCCCACTCAGAATATCCTTCTAGGCCACCAGCTGGGCCATGGCAGCCACCTGCACACAGTGTTCCCAGGAGTCTTAACATATTCAGCCACTCATTTCCACTTTAGTTGGTTCACACAAAAAAATCAAGCATCTGGGGTGATTTAGGCTAAGCCATTTTGTTTCACAGCTGGAGTGGAGGAAGAGCAAGCTTGTGCTCAATGGCTCTGCTTCTGCCAAGAGGAGAAACCTCTGCCCTGAAAGATGCTGATGCTCATGCCTACACATGTTCAGCTGCCATGCAGGTCCTCTGAAAGTGGAGGATTATTTTGACATAGAGCCAATGAAGCAATAATCTATGCCAAACTATGTTTTTAGACCAATATGTAGCACAAGTAGGTTCCTCTTTGACACTCAACAGGTGTGAGCAGCAGCTCAGGTTCCTAATGCAAAAGGCAGAGCTCTCTCCTACATGAGGATAAGCAGTGAACACCTTCATTTGAAATTGCTTGATCAAAACAAAACATTGAGATCAGCCACCACCCATCTGAACCCACATTACTGAAGCCTTTCCCAATACCTTTGCACTGGGACCGTATTCAGGTTACAGCTGCTGAGGATCATGAAGTCCTCTGCTTCTGAGGTTTCTTCCTGCAAGGAATGTGAACTGCTTGGAAACGCTAACGGCTTTCCCACACAGATGCAGGGAGGGAAGCTGAGACACCAGGCAACCGCAGCCTCTCAGAAAAGAATTTGTGATGAAAAATGATGGCTCTCCATCCTGGCAGGGGCAACCTTAAGCTGGGTGAGTCTCTAGACCCACATTCTGCACTGCAGCCACTTGCTCCAAATAGAGCGCTCAGAGCACGGAGGGTTATGGGACCAGGACTGTACCTACACACTAGGACTTTTTATAAAATATCTCAGTCAATGAAGAGACTCAGCAGGAACCTAGTTAGGCTGGTGGACAAAAGGGAGGGAGCTGGGGAAAACTGTGACAAATTGAAAATTCAGCATGGATTGTGTAACTGCATGAATAATTCCATTCAAGCCAAAAGGGATTCCTGCAAAAGAGTAAGTTTGCTTCAATCCCTCAGCTCCACTTAAGGAAAGAATCCCTAGACAGGTGGTTTTGTGATTTGGTTGGGGTTTTTTATTGGTTGGGTTGATTTGTTGGTTTGGGGTTTTTTTTTGTTATTTAAAACAAAACAAAACAAAAAAGTGCATATAACACTGTTGAAAGCTGTAACATAAAACTAATCTACCATCAGCAGAGAAGAGCTGGGGGACACCAAACGAATAGGCCACACCAGAAACAGATTTCCTCACCCCAGCTGGATGAGACATTTGCTCAAAATGATAAAGGCACTCAACTCATTCCCTCTTGCTAAAGACAGCTTCTCATTAATGAAAACAATGAAAGAGAGAGGGAGAGGGAGGAGAGGGAGAGTGAGAGGGAGAGGAGTTACTGAGTGGCATGCTCAGAAGAGAAGAATTCCATCTCTTAAACTCTAACATATAAATCTAGAGCCATCCAGCACGAGGACAGGACCCTCCCCACATTTCCTGGATGCCACAGCAGAGTTAGGCTTTTTCCATAGGCAAAATCAAATCCTGTAAGAATTGCTTTTGACCACATCACACCCCCAAGAAATACTGGTCCTGCTGTATTCCCATACAATCCTACAACCAGACAAATTGAAATAGATCAAAGGCTCATTTTGCCCTGCACCCTGTTTCCTACCAGGGCCAGCTGAAATGCACAGGAGGGTGTTCATACCCTGGAGGACCAAGAGTGACACCAAATCCCTGGGGCTGATAGTATCCTCTCAGTGATAGCCAAAATGGCCTTCTATCAAAGGCAGCAGTCCCCAGGAAAGGAGGAACGATATTCAAAGCATTTCGGCTGGTGAGAATAGGAAACTGGGATGAGAAGTTGTTGCAGGGTTGGCACTGGTCTTTTCTCCCAAGTAAGAAGTGATAGGGTGAGAGGAAACAGCCTCAAGTTGTGCCAGAGGTGGTTTAGATTGGATAAAGAAAAATTACTTCATTTTTATTCACAGAAGCGTTGTCAAGCACTGGAACAGGCTGTCCAGGGAAGCGGCTGAGTCACCATCCCTGGACATATTTAAAAGACATCTACATGTGGCACTTAAGGACACGATTTAGTGGCATGGTTAGGTTTACAGTGAACTCAGTGATCTCAAGGGTCTTTCCCAACCCAAATGATTTCACTATTTTGATACAGAAAGTTCACTGATTCCCAAAGGGAGAACCAGCCATCTCAGCAGCAGTGCTACCCATGAGTGCATCTTGGGCACTAGCATCCACGTAGATGCCCTCATGTCTATATGGTAGATCAACCCACACTGTGGGCTTCCTCTTCAAGCAGATACTTGCAGGGCCTTTCCTCCTCTACCTGGTCAGTGATTTTCACCAAATGTTCAGGAAGGAAATGATCAGTCAGACCTCTTCAGAACCCTATCTGCAGGGAGTTTACCAAACCCAGTGGGAAGGGGAAAAACTTTAAGGAATCAGGCTAAAAAGCATTCCCTCCAGTGGGATCTTCAGGAGCCAAGCCCACTGGCTTTGGAGCCAACTCCAGTATGAATTCCACATCATATTTTACACTGTTTGCCTAAAACCAGATCTCCAACTCCCTGCCAAGACCTCCTAATCCATTGGCTTTGAGGCCAGTACCGCAGCCCACTCCACAAGTTCCTCCTCCCCTCTCCTGGGCAGACTCAGCTTTTCCTCCTCTTCCCTGAACACCAGCCTGACAACTGCTTATTCACCATTTTCCACCTCCACCCCAGTTCCCCTTACTTCCTCTTTTTGCTTCCCACATGGACATAATGAGCCATAACTCCCCTCCCAGCCAAACTCAGTGTCCATTTTGTTCAGGAAGGACTGGCTGTTTATCATCAGCTCCAGGTCTTTGCTTGAAGCCTAGAGAAAGGAACAGAATGGCAGGTAGGTTGGCTTGTAGGTTGCTATTCATTAGGAGGTTGGGAAATCCCTGTTTCCCTGCTTGTGTTCATATTACGCTGTAGGGATGCATGAAATGGGTTCAGGGCTGCCTCCTTCTCTAGCTTCTTGGTTGGTAGAAGCAGTTTTGCAACTCAGTGCTTCACTTCTACCCTGAGCACCCACACTGCTATCAGGAGATTCTGCTCCATGTGCTACCACCTCAACCCACTCAAGGCAGTGCTCAAGCAGCACAACCAAACCTCTCCATCCTCCTCTCCAGCTCAGCTAGAGTGTGACCAGCAAACCCCACAGCCTCACCCACAGTTCAGCAGCAGCTGTGCTGCACAAGCACCAAATCAGGCATAAGCAACACCAGCATCGCCTGCCCTCAGCATCCAGGACCCAGACAGCCTGCAGCTTCAGCCCAGAACACGCTCTGCCCCAGTGAATCACACAACAATCCCGGCAAGTCCTTTCAAGACCCATCAGTCACCAGAGGGAAAAAAAATAAATTACATGCACACAAAGTAATTAGAGGTGTAACCCTCTCCCCTCCCTCTGTGCAGGCTTAATGCTCCCTTTGTCCAGGCATGTTTGCCTTGCTAAGTCGTGCCTCAGGACAGCTTTCTTGACAGAAAACAAAGGTTAATTAATAAAAGAAAAAGAAAAAACACAGAGAAACTTCTCATTAAAATGGCCACCCTTTCAGTACAGCTCTCTACTCAGACTGGCCTCTTCTGGAAACAGAGCACTGACCCATGGCCATGACCCCTGCAAAAAAGCCAAATTACACACAGCCAACTCAGGACCATCTCCAACGATGCAGGGATGGGAAACAAGCCAGGAGAGTGGACCCAAGACACAAAAAGGTGCAAACTTGATGGCTGTTATCCACTTTACCCACTAAAATCCCAGTCTCACTGACTGTTTCACTCCAGTTAAATTAAAATCTTCCCCTGGTAGTTTGGTGGCACACAGACTGTGATTTGCTGTAGCTCTGTGATGCCCTTGCACCAACGACTGTTGGAAGTATATTACAGAGGATAAGATATCAACTATCAAACTCCTTCCACTCCCCCTCACCTAAGCAGCTCAAACCACAGCAAACCTCACTTTCAATTTACCACCTGCATTATCAAATGTACAATGGAATTCTCTCATTACAGCACAGACACGAGAAACAAAAGTACAAGTCTGCTTCAAACCTGCACTCTGCAAGTGCAAAAACATCTCTCCCTCACATTCATCCAATTTGCCTTAGACACACATGAGCACTTCTGATCCTATTAGCTAGAGAGAGGTGATGAAAGCACACACACATGTGCATGCTCATCAGCCAACTCATTAAATCTAATTAGACAGTCTTCCATGGGGAATTTTGAAATGCATATGCAGCAACCACTGTGCACTGCTCTTTCCTCAACCCTTTAGATGTGTGAACACAATTACTCACCACATGAAAAATAGGAGCTACTATGGAATTTAAAGGAACTGTCAGACTTGCACATTAACAGAGGTGCACTGTAATTCAATCTGTCTTTCTGCTTAAAAGACAAGTACAGTGGCACCAACACAGGGAAAGAACACCACACAAGCCTCAGATGTAGATCCAAATCTCTCCAAGAAACTCGCAATACAGAATACCAGAAATTCTCTCCAGTAATGTTATCAAAAATTCACCCTGATGACTTTTTGGTGGGTAAGGTATGAAGCCAACACACATCTGTACAAGACCACCAGCATTGTGGAGACAACTAAGCCAAAGCAGAAGGGACTGACTTTTGAAGAACTCACGGAAGATGAAAAAAACCCTATCCACGAGCTTCCAGTACAGGAAAATTGTGGCTTCAAACCTGATACATCATGTGTAGAGGGCTAAGCACTTGAGGGTCTAACGCATTAACAAAGTGTTCTCCATCCTCAGCTCTGCCAACATCACCAGTCAGGGGCAATAATGCCAGCTCCAGGGACATTCCTTGTGCTCAGGACAGATGTCCTTTATAACTTCCACTTCACCACATCAATTCATCACACAAAATCCCTCAACTGGTTTGTTTACACAGAGGAAGGTTAATCTGAATTCACTTTCACATGAGAGTAGATAAACCGTGTTAAACATGCCAGTTCAATATGGAGCATCCCACCTTTGTGTTTGCTTTCTTATTTGCAGGTAGAGTTCTGCTTCCTTTGAATAAGGAGCACTTCAACTCTCAGTAAGTGTTACTACATTAAACCGTCTACAGATAAAACTAATCCAGACTATATGCACATCATTAATTCCTTAGAGTCCCTGGGTATCCAGACTCAGCAGCCTCCCATCATGCCTAATCCAGTGGATCCCAGATGGGTTTCCTTGCTGATATGAAGACACTCCCGAAGGTTTGACCAGGAAGCAACAGCACCATTGTTCTTCTGCAGCAGCCTATGGAGGGAACTCGGGAGACAAAACAAGCATCTGAAGCTCATCATTCCTCTAAGATATGTTCTTTTTTAGGGTGATTTGTCACCTAAAAAAAATTGCTCTACTGAAAGCAAAGAATGGTGTCCACTGAAATCACTTACACACACGTAAAATATTTTTTAATGTTTCTTTTGCATTGCAGGGGTCATAATCTGGCCTCTCCATGGCCAAGCCCAAACAACCAAACCTGGGCAATGCATCACTCAAGACAGAGATATTACGTATCTCTGATCCCAGCAGCAGTAGAACTAGTTTCACCTTCAGAACGATCTTCTTCCAGATAAGCTTTACATCTGTTTTTGATGCACAGGGGTCACAATTTTAAACAGACATGAATCCCTGATAGTTGGAAGAGCTCTCGGCATTTCAAAGCCAAGCATACAGCATGGAGGCCTTCATTCGGTCATGCCATATTCCACTTCCACTAAGAGTTGATGCTCAGATTCTCAGATTCGCATCAGTGTACAGTCCTGAATCAGAGGCTACATATCTCAACCACCATTCCTCTTTGAAAGAGATTAAAAACTCTTCCTTGATGTTTCATGAGTGCTCTGCCTCTAGCTCTCCACTCCTTAGTGATTCTGGATGAAAACCATCCACAGACTCAGCAACTCCAGACTGCATCACAGCACGTGGCTGCCCAGTGAGGAAGATTTGGGAAAAATCTCTTATGATAGAAAGATAGGGCCAAGATAAGCTCCAGTCCTCCTCTCCAAAATCTTGCACAGGACCAGCCTCACAAGCCAGGAACAGACACAGCCTGGTCACACTAAATTTGCAGCTATGTCTGATGGCAACCACAGAGTCATCAGCTTTGAGAGCCCACAGGGCCAGCACAGCCCTTCGCCTAGTGCAACGGGACCAGCCCATATCCAATTACATCAATGCAGACAGACATCTCAGTGCACATGGGGGTATAGGTGGCCATCTGGGCATGTGACATTGGCAATTTCATGTCAGATGCTTTGAGAACAGGAACACAGAGATGTCACGGAAAAAGTCCCAGATCTGTGTAACAAAAAATTTCCCTAATCCTTCCCAGATACACTTTGTGTCAAATCCAGCTGCAGGCAAGCATAATGGAAAGGCTCCCACTGACCTTCTGGGGGTTGGATGTCATCTTCATGTAGATGCACTTGCATAGGCACGGCTATAGTTAAGTGTTATGTCCAGTGAGTCTGCAAGCTTAGCTAGTGAATACAAAGGGATTACAATTTCCATGTATCAAGATGCTCCCGTTTTTTTTTTCAGCTTTGCTCTTTCAGGTCTTAAGGACAAGAAAGAAAACAGATACACAGAAAAATCTCCTTCATTAAAGTAAGAAAAAAAAAATTAATCCAATGGCCTAAAACAACCTTTATTCATTATTTACTATTTCTTGGTAGTTAAGTATCTAACTTGTATTTCTACTGTGGACAGTAAGAAATGCAAGTCCTAAAATATACAGGATAAAAAGTACCTGCCTTGGTTTTGTGCATACAGCTGCACTGACTGTGCTGTTCAAATTTTATGATTATTCCAATGACAGAATTTTGTAATTGACAACTATGTTTTCAATTTAAAAGACATCTGAAATAAACTGTGAACTGTGGCATATAAACCTAGAGAACAGCTGGGTGTAAAAACAAGGCAATGTGATGGGTTGGAAAATTCTCTCCCTCCCCCAAATAAATTTAGCAGACCAGCTCAGATGGCTTAGAAGTAAGATAAAGATGTATTTTACATCAAGCTAAGTTTACAAGCATGTATTTACAGGTATTTACAATTACATATAATTATTTACAATTTACAGATAATACAGAAAATCCAATCCTCTCACCTGGACAAAGAAAGCCCAGAAGAGATCAACACCACCTCCTCTCTCCCCAGACAGAAAAGTAGAAAGGTTCATGTGTTACCTGGTCAGTCAAGGTTAGTATTCAGTTATGCACAGAGGAGCAGTGAAGGAGGTGGAAAGCAGAAGGCAAGGGGAACAAAGAGCAAGAAATTGTTTATATATTGGCTTTTTAGACCAATTAGCAAGTCAATGAATGATATAGACTTCATTCTTCTTTGCAACCAATGCCCTGTTTATTCAAAAGAATGTCCAGAAAGTTCCTCTCTCCTGTTTAGAATTTAGAACCAAAACAGAGCATTAGTTCTTAAACTGCTACAGCCCACAAACATTTTCACTAGTAAGACCTTTCAGAAGATCAAGACTACAGCAAAGTGATACAGCCACTATGTGAGAGAAGGAAACTGTACTGAAAAAAAAAAAAAAACCAGCATCATAGAACAATAAAACGAAAAACTAAATCCAACTTTCCATAATTTTTGTGACACTAAACTAAACTTCTCATTGTGGCTTATGATCAGAGACAGAAGTGACATCTTATCAATGTCTTTTTCTCCATTCTGGTCTGGAAATACTAAATCGTAGCAAAGACTTTAAATAAAAAGAGAACCTGTAAAAATTGAGACAACGCAACCAGAGGCTCAGCTGTATTATAGATCTGGCTTTGGTGTGCAGAAGTGTTGTTTCAGCAAGAAAACTGAAAGGAAAGAAAGGACAACTTTTATTCCAACTACTGAAAAATACAGATGTTAGTCCTAGATTATATCCTGTTAAAAACAAAAGCCATGGGAGGGGGAAAACTTCTTGAAAGTATTGGAGTCACAACAGTTTTTTAACAGAGACAGAGAGAAGCAGCTTGAATATAAATAAGTGTCCAAAATAGGTCAGCTCTCTTTTCTTGGCCACTGAAGTTTGATACTTTTCAATTGAGGTTAGCCTGGGTGGTGGTGGCACACATTACAGGGATGGAGACTGAGCCCATTGGCAACTCCCAGCTTGGTGCAAGCCCCAGTGCCGCATGCATGGCCCTGTGGTGATGGGTTGGGGCTCACACACCAAGCACCACCAGACACACTCAAGGCAATAGCTGTGAGCTTTGCAGTGGTACCTGCATTTCCTGGACTGTATGGGTTTCCAACACAACCTTACTCCCATTCCAGCAGGGTTCTGAAAAGCTAGATGTCCACAGCCTGCTTATCAAGCAAGAAATGTGCAATAGAGGGCAGTTTCTACAGCCCTGACCAACACTCAGGAGCAAAATGCATTCAGACCCAAAGATCAGCTATTTGTGCCAGGGCAGGATTGGGCCCTGCACAATCCAGCTAAGATGGACAAAGCCATTACCTCCCCATCAGAGGTTATGACCTCTTAAACCAAAGCACAGAGCAGTTTAAGATCCAAAAACCAGGCCCTGAGACGTGGTGAATTCACTTCATAAGGGAGGCTGAGGCAAGCAGCAACACTAGGATGCAGGAGAACCACAGGTTTTCTCGCTATCTTTTTTTCCCCTTTCTTTTTTTTTTCTTTATTTTTAATGAAAAAGCCAAAAAAATGAACAAGTTATTGCTACGGCACTCAGAGGTAAGTAAGCCTGCCAGTCCAGGCTCGGCAGCAGACCTGCCTAGCTCGGCTTGTTTACCACCAATAAAAAGCCCATTAGTTGCACAATGAGCCTGTTAAAAATAACTCCAGAAAATAATCACTGGCAAATCAGGATGTGCAGACACCTCAGTGTGATGTTATGGAAACCACAGAGGAGTCAGACTTCACTTAAGAGCTCTTCCCAAGGAAGGCAAGCCCAAAGATTTCTCTCCCTTCAAGTGAGCTATTGGAAGGGCTCAGGACCTAAATACAGCAGTTACCCAGCCAACCAGCATAAGGTTACTAATAAAGCAACTACCAGAGAAAGTAAAGTCAGCAGGCTCAAATGCCACCAATTCATGGTAATGAGAACACACAGGGGCAGCCAGCAGAGGAGGCCGTGATGCTCTGGGGCTTCCCCAAAATTTCACACTCCTGCCCAAGGTCTGATACAGGAGCAATTCTTGCTGACTCAGCACCCCCACCCCCATCGACTCTGCCTTAAAAGTAGCACTAATCTAAAACCAAAAGGAGGCATGGGATGAACCACAAACCACCCTCCTTTAGGGACACTCCTCATCAGACTCAAGTGGGCACTCCTGGCACAAGGAGAAAGACCTACATTTTCCTCATATATTTTAGCATAACTGCTCTGAAAAACAGCCCAGCCCCCAGCCCAGACCTGACCAAACCGAACATAAAACTTAGGCTTGCCACCTGCCATGCACGTCATTGCTCTCCAGCTATGGAGCCAACAGCAGCACAGCTCAGACCTCGCAGGCAGGACTTAAGAGTGCCTTTTCTGATCACTGTCCCCACATTTGTGCAGTTAAGGTGGTTTTATACTACTGTCCCTCTTAACAAACCTCTCTGGCAACTGAGCAACCTCGGAACTACTCTAAACTCAAGAGTAGTGTTGCTTTTCCTCTTGAGCCCAGCTGACTTAAGTGGAGGCTGCTCCAGCTGAACAGCCCAAAATCCCCAGCATCACAGCCAATCCCACTATTAACTAGGTAGGGAAGATGTGAAGGTACAACTTTGCAAGGATGTAGCCTAATTTTATTCCACAACCATCTCTCCACACAACAGTGGGGTGTCTATGACTCCTCTATGATTAGGGTGTTTTTGCTTTTCCTCTGTGTGAGCACCGACAACCCCTTCCACAAGTTCAGCCATCCCTATCTGCAGCACCACAAAAGCAAGCTCCTTCGGGAACATGCCAAGGAGAGACAGATGTTGAGAACACTGTTGTCAGTCACTCACAGGGTGATACAAGAGGACTTCAAAAGTAGCTTCAAATATCCAAGGTGGTGATTTAGACTGATCTTTTCACAAGAGAAAACTTTTACTTTCCACATTCACACAGGAGAGCAAATGCAGTTTTCAGACAAGCACTTGATCCTCCAGATTTGTAAGAATGAAAACTGGGTCACACAAACAGGTGAAAGAGCACTGGGCTAAAGCCTCCCTGAAAATAACAATCCCTGGACATAAGAAATAAAAACACACGTCCATACAGAGGGTCCATCTGCACTGCTGCTCTTACTCATAATTCCCCTACAGAGCCACGAATACTGAAAATTCCCAAACAAGACCCAAGGCCTGTGTCAGAAACAGTTACCATCCTCAGACTGGAGGACAACATTTGGATAAACCACACTAACAGACATACATCCAAGGGAAAATCCTCTCAGCCTGAGAAGGAGAAACAAACAGCCATCCTTACTCCTGTCCTACACGCAGGTGGGACTTGATGGAGACAACATAATCATGAAGAGCTATAAACAACTTAGTAGTATTTTTTTCCAGGATGATGTTCGGCTGCTTCAACTGAGATCATCTCCAGACATAAATAGGTGAGAGTCACTCCCCTTGCAGGGTCTCTCTTTCTAAAACCTGTGTTGTGATTTTAAAGCTGAGCTCAGGAACAGCTTCCCCACTGCTGACAAGCCCACACTGACTAAACCAGTAACCACTGAGGTTACAATGAGGAAGAGTTTGGCCTGTAAAGGTCTATACTAGATATGTCTTTTTAACACACAGTGAAGGAGCCTCTTCAAACCGAGCCATCAAACTGCAGTGTGCTTCAGACACCTTACAGGGGTGGTGGTGGATGTGGCTCCAGCAGAACGAGCCACAGCAGAGCTTTGCTGGACCGCTCTCTGCATGGAGATCTCATCAGCTGTTGCTCATGCTCAAATGTCATCACCTCCAGCCCCACCAGAGTAATGTATTCCCGCATCATTTTAACTAAACGGCTTGTCAGGGTTTCTTGAGATGCTAACTCCATCCTGAGGGATGGAGTTAAAATCGGACTCAAACCTGTTTCACTACATCCGAAATATTTTGGGGGAGAGGACAGGAGAGGAACTTTGTTCCAGCAGATTTCACGGCAGACAGAGTATCACATAGTCTGTGCTGCTGTAATGTGATGCCAGCAAGGTACTGCCCACTCTGCCGCTGCAAGGAAGTGTGCCAGCACAAGCATCCTGACGGGTGCTCCAGATGGTTTAACACCAACACAACCATGTCCTCGGGCTGGATCTAGAGCACAGCCCGCCAGCAGAGGTGGATATGCACATCTCCAGTGCCAACAGCCACAGAAACTGAGTTTTGGGTTGCCCTCACTAAACCAGTTTTGGGTGCAGGTCCGCTCTCTGAGTCATCATAGAGGAGGTGGGGGTGCAAGCCCCAGGAGTTGCAATAAAGGAGATCTGTGTGTCTGGCAAGTGCGAGGTCTCCTGGGAACAGCTCTTTTACTGGGCTCCAGATGCTGTGGAGTGATTGCTTATATGAAGGCGGAGGAGGCCTCTTTACTGTTTCTCATTTCCTCCTTTTTTGCTTCCCCCAACTCCCCCCCCCGCCCGGTTTCCTGGTTTTGTTCAGATGCACAAGAGAGTCATTCATCATTTTTCTTCCAGCACAAGGAGCGCTCTCACCTCCCCCTCACCCCTAAATCCCTCCCCACCAGAAAAGGGCATGCGTTCGCCAGCCAAAAAGGCTCGCAGCGGGGAAGGCAAAGCTCCCCAGCTCCTGCAAAGAGCTCCAGCACAAAGGGCCACATTCTCAGCTGGGTTCAGTGGGCGCCAGCCCCCAAAGGGTGAAGGCCAAAACTCAATGACAGCAGAAATGCTAAGTCAGAAAACGGATATCAGCGGTGGAGGAAAGCAATCTGTACCGTTTTAAATTACAAGAGGCAAAGCAGAGAGGAATTTGCATGCTGCGGAGACAGCGCCTCAGGTAACCAGGCAAAAAGAGCTAAGAGATGAAGGTCTGCAAACGTCTCAGCCCATGTGCCCTGATGGTTACTCGAGTCACTGGGAAAACTTTCTTTGCAGTTACCCCCCTTCCCTCTCTACAAACTGGATAGGCACTGATCCAAGTGCAGTCCAGGTGCTGGATGTGCACTGCTCTATGTGACAGCAAGCAATCATCCCCACCTTTGTAATGGGCTTCCAGGAAAGCCCTGTTCATTTTGCAGGAGAAGGGAAAAAAGGGGTGGCGAGAGAGGCAGACGTTTAACTCATCTGGATATCAAGGACATCTGCAGGAAAATACCATCATAGAGCTTCGCTCCAAAGTTCACTTGGGTTCACAATCACACTGCTTTCTCCATAGCTTCTTGATAGCCTCTCCTGCACCCCATCTTAGTGGGAGAACACAAGGACTAAAATATCTCAGTATAGCTGCAACAGAAAAGACACCCTTTCTCCAAATGCCCATGAGAAAGGGAGCAAGTAGGAAAACCCCAAAGCAGTTCAGATTCCTGCACAAAACTTTATAAAGCTACTGTGAAAAACAGGACAATGCAAATACCTGGAGTCTGCCTGGATGGTGACCTGGCAGAAAAATAAAGGATATAAAACTATAAACATTTAGAAAATGTTCCAGGGTTTGGGTTTGTTTGGGTTATGCAGAGGAACAACAGCAACCAAGTCAAAAGGGTCTGTCTATGGTCAAACCCAAGGTTTTGTTTTGGTCATTTCAGAAGGAAAAGAAATAGAGGACTGTGGTCAACACTGTGGCTGGCTGGGTGGAGGGGAGCCTGCATGCCAGCAGCTCTGCTCAGGAGGTACATTTATGGTGCAATTTCAGCAAGAAACACAAGCCACCAAGATCCCAGCTACTTGGTACTAAACTCTTCCATATCCACTGAGCTGGAAATCCTGGGACTCCTACAGCTGCTGCTTAGGAAGTTCATCAAGCCAAGCAGGATCACTGCACTCCTCCAGGCTTTTCCCCAAACAGCACATGCTTATTTACACTGGGTTTTAGGAAGAAATTCTTTACAGTGAGGGTGGTGAGACACTGAAATAGGCTGCCCAGGGAAGCTGTGGACGTCTCCTCCCCAGAAGTGTTCAAGGCCAAATTAGGTGGGGACTTGAACAACCTGGTCTACTGGGAGGTGTCCCCAGCCACAGGCAGGGGCGTTGGAAGTAGATGATCTGTGAGGTCCTTTCCAACCCAAACCATTGTATGATTCTATCAGTCTATTACACCAACTGAAATGTCATTCTTTTGCAAGACCCAAGTATTACAGTGCAGGAGCCCAGACAGCTTCTTTGATGTCTCAGGTAAAGGAAGAGGTTGAAGGAAGAGAGGCCACTTTTTGTCCACCGTGGGCCACCAGCTAAACTGGAGTCTAGCTGTTCATTGCCTTAAAGTAAATGGTAAATTTGCTTAAAATGGTAAACATTTTTGTTGCTGGTCTACCTCAACATCTTTGCAAGTTCCTTTGTGCTATCAAGGAGAAACACTGCATTTCAATAGTACCTGGATAAAACCTTAGATTTTGCCTTTTTTTTTTTTTTCCCAATGGTTTGACGTTAAATGATCAGCCCCAAGCACAAACCAATTATGTAGACTGCATCATACACCAAACCCAGAGTGTGTCAACTCCACAGCTCCCAGCCATGTTCACTCAGATCTCTGCACCTGACCCTCCCACCCTGGCAGGATAGCTCCTGACATCTTCTTTCTCTGGGGCAACAGCAGGTTTCTGCAGGTCTTCACTGAGCCAAACAGGTTAAAATGAGCTTGCTTGCACTCTCCAGAAAATGTGCAAAGTAATTCTGAGAGCAGGCATGGGGACAGACAGTGAGGCTGTCAGAAATGCAGCAAAAGAATACAAGAGAAAGAAAGAGAGCACACCACCACTTTATAACAGGAAAAAAAAATTAACCTGATGACCAATAAACCAGAATAGGAAAAATGTACAGGGCTCTAGGGAAAGAAACATCAGCAAGGGAAGAAGGCAAAAGGGGCTGGGATGTACACGCTGATCTCAGTGCACATGGTCGGCATGGGTATAGTGATGCATATTTTCTTCTCAGCACCAAGTTGATCCTAGAGGGCCCCCCAAAGCCTTTTGCAATTTAGGACAAAGTTCCTCACTCATTCTCAGTGCAGCAGCTGCTGGATCATTCCCTGCCCATCAGACTCTCATCCCAAAAAGTCCAGTCTTCTGTTTTTG
The DNA here is from genome assembly GCA_013399055.1 of Ramphastos sulfuratus. Taxonomy (NCBI): domain Eukaryota; kingdom Metazoa; phylum Chordata; class Aves; order Piciformes; family Ramphastidae; genus Ramphastos; species Ramphastos sulfuratus. Next base: position 518,996 of record WBNM01045313.1, on the reverse strand, counting down.
GAAGGAGTATTAAACTAAACTGGGATCCCAAGGAACTTTGCATTCAAGCCCTTCAGTGTTTTCCTTACCCTGGCATCTTCATATAGGTGACATGGTACTATCATGGTTTCTGTAGTGTTCACCACTGGAGCAGCCAGCAAGCTGTTCAGTCTAAGAAAGTTGCTCTTATGAGGCACAATGTCATCACTGAGTCTTCCAGGACCAAAGTGCAAGTATTCCTAAGAACAATATGCCCAGCAGTACCTGCATCAGCTTCCTAGACTTCCGGGTGGAGCTTTCACAATGTAGCAGAGGCCAAACAGAGGTCCTCACAGTCAGTCTGTGCCTGGGGGCCCAGAACGATAGCTGGGGAAGGACGAGATGAATTACATGAATAACAAACAGCCGGATGCCAACCCCCACCCCACACAGCACAGGAGATGTGGGAGGGAAGTGAAAGCTCAAAACCCAGATGAGCTCCTAAATGAGGCTATTCCAGCTATGGATTTGCATCTTGGCCTTCACAGGGGCCAGGAAAAGCCCTGCACGTTTTCTTTAGAAAGGAGCACAACAGTAGAAAGCCTCCACTAGCAGGAGAGTTTTCTTTCAGTGTGACCTGGCCTGTCCTGTGCATCCGCCACAAGGGCACGGCTGCCGGGAGCCAGCTCACTTGCTTTGGGAGGAGAAAAGGGAAGTTAATTTTCACAGCCAAAAGAAAATAGGGAGTTCTTTTCAGACGGCAGGAATGTTTAGTCACTTGCAATTTCTGCTTCCTGGGTATATCTCTCTACAAGAAAGACCCTGGATAGAAGTCTCTTCAAGCAGCACCACAACGTGTGTTTGCCCAAACTTTAGTGTCCTAAACCTGTTCCAAGGTCCCGGTGCTGCTCCTTAGGGAGCTGCGAGTTTTTCAGGGAGGTTCAGTCTCACTTGCTCTGCGCTCTGGCAGCCTTAAAACAAATGCATGTGTCTAGCTGGAAAAAGAGCAAACCTGCAACCCTGGCTCAGGGTCTGACTCACCAGCTGAAAACAGCAAATCCCCAATCTCCCCGTGACATGCAAGCCAGGACACGACAGCAGAACTGCACCGCACCAGCCCCTGCCTTGTGCAAGGTCAGGTTCCGAGTGTCTCTGACTCTGAAAACTGCCACTCACACCACACTGTCACAGTGGGGAGACTGCATTTGCTCCATGTTGCACTGTGACAGTGAGTGACCCTGCATCATGGCATTGCTCCTACAACAAAGCTAGCACCCCCAGCCGAGCTCCCTAGCTCCATCAGGGTGCTGGTATCTGCACCACAACATCTCAAGTCCCTGCCAAGCTGTGGCTACATGCCTTCCAGGCACGGGGCATGCTTTCCCAGTTGGAGAGAGATGACAGCAATTCGGCTCAGGGTTCCCGCAGTACAGTGCAGACTGCACACCTTGCACAACAAGCCCCAGGCAGCAGCGTCAGGCAGTCAGCCCAGCTCAGGTCATGCTGCTGACACCACTCAGTCTGCGATTTCAGGGATTTCCAAAGCCCAGCCTGATCTGCTGGCTGCTTCGTGGAAGTACCTTTCTTGTTGTGTTACCACACTAATTGCCGGCTTGCATTGCAAACACTTCCTGACACACAGCCCGAAGTCCCACCCATAAACATTCAGTTGAATATTCCTGCATAGGCAGAGAAACTAGAACTGGGGGGGGGGGGGGGG